>CAJNIZ010045707.1:17779-43413 GCA_905231905.1 Symbiodinium pilosum | reverse complement strand
TTCCTGAAAATATTTTTTAATTTCTGTTGCCTAGAATCCTAATACTTAGCTGAAATTATAATTTCTACTGGGGTTCCAAATCCCTTAGAGAATCCTAGAACCCTAGTATGAAATCTGAACAATTGCCAAGGTTATTCCATCAACAAACCTTATGGTATAAGTCCTGCCCAAACACTATTCCAATTTTCTAGGCCCTCATAGAAGACCCCTAAACTCGTTTCCCTGCTACCAGCTGAGGTAGTGACCAACTACTCCATGGTTCAAGCCCTCGCCCTTGCGCCCGCTGGCGCTGCGCCGCGACTGCAGTGTTCGCCTTCAGGGCTTGGGCTTGGGAATAGGGTCTGTTGAGTAGACGATACTACGGCTGTAAAAGGGTCACAAGGGCCAAAACTCATGATTGCTTAGACTTTCGCACCGGGCTTTGAAGATCTTAGGATTTCGAGGTTAGGGTGGTCTAGGGATCCATCGATGCAGCGGTTATGGGTATACTCCCATTTTGCGAAATGTCGAGCATTCCACGCCCCCAGTAGGTTTCAGGAAGCTATGCAGTTTCGGGGGCAAGGTTTCACGTGATCACCAAGTCCCAAATCCTAGTTTTGCGCGTGGCCCTAATCCCTAAATTGGCCCTAAACGCAGAGCCTGTTAGCTGTCAAGTAGCTCCGTAATCTCAATGTGGCAGTTTCCCAAAACAGGGGTACCCCTGATTCTGGGTAACCTTAAACCCTAAACACTATATGTCATTAATTATCCCTGTAGAACCAGTATATAACCCTCATATCCTCCTCTGAAGGTACCCCTCATTTCAGGAAACCCCCATGTATTCCTGAAGGTTCCCGTTTCGGAAGCCCCTATATCGGTCATGTCAAAAAAAAGCCGGAGCAATAATTGAATGACCAGTCAAGTTCTACGCGTGCTAGGGTTTAGGATATAACTACGGGATAACAACAAGGTTCCTGAAAACATTTTTTAATTTCTGTTACCTAGAATCCTACTATTTAGCTGAAATTATAATTTCTACTGGGGTTCCAAATCCCTTAGAGATAATGTGCCCCCAAGCCCTATTCCTCTCTCGTCATTTGGGCTGTTCGTTCAGCAGCTTTGTGATGGCACGACCTCCCAGAGGGTCTAGATGACATTGGAAGACCCTACTTGGAGGGTCAGGGGGACTTAGTAAGTATATTTATAACCCCTATAAGCCATATAATAAGCCCAGTTTCCCCAGTATCAACCCACTTACTAAGTCCCATGACCCTCCAAGTACTGTAGAAGTTTGAACAAGTCCCATCAATAATATTCCCTGATCAACCTGCTATTACTGTGGTATAACATCTTCAAGCCCTATTCTAATGAACTTGTCCATTACACTTGACCTTTCATACCTTAATCACATACCCAGCGCTTAGCATGAAACCCGCGCCATCCTGGAATCTTGCTAACTAATGAAGACCCTACATAGCCCAACGTTTTTCATGTTTTGGGGCTTGCGCGATGTTTTTGCAGAAGCTCGTTGGAGGGTCATGGAGACTTAAAGATTGTGAAATATGTCTGTGAGATAACTGAGGTCATTCTATGGCTTATAGGAGCGATAAGTATGTCTGTTCAGTCCCCTGAGCGCCCAAGTTAAGCTTGCCAGCAAAGGTGCAGCTGCTGTTTGGCACAGGCCCCGCCCAGGCCAGCACTTTCTTTTGGATTGTACCCAGGGGGCCCAGCTATGGGGGCTTCAAATGTTCAACGTAGGGGTACTTGTTTGGTCGTCCAACTAGTAAGTGTTGTTTGAATGTTGCGGTCTTTCCGGGATTCCCCTGTTCATGGCAACTACCACTATCAGAAAACATAGGAGGAACCCTCATGTGATATAAAATATGATATAGTAGTTTCCATTTTCTTTTCCATTATCCCTATATAACACCAATATAATATAGTAGTTTCCATTAAGGTAGATTCCTAAATCAAAGGGTCTTGGGCTCCCTGGCTGGACTTTGGAAAGAGCCTCGGGATGTGATAGGATTTAGGTGGACCCCCACCCCACCCAGTAATAGTGACTAGAAGGGGTAATAAGGATTATATTAGGGTCCTCTTATTTTTGTACGTACCACTATTACAGGGTGTAGGATCCGTGAGACAAAGACAGACAGGCTTTGCGGGCCCAATGGAGCCATGGGCTGGTTAATCGTTTATGAGGTATAGGGTTTAGCATTACAGTACACAAAGGTTTAGGATTTATATGGGTTCAGGCTTTAGGGCTTAGGCATCCGGGTCCAAGCGTTCAAATCATTGATGAATCGCAAGCAGGGAAGCTCTGCCTCCTGTTGCGCTCACACGTGGCATTTGCGCGTCTTCGTTTTCGATCCCCTGTTGCCGGGAGCCTTTGTTGTGAGTGATGCGCAGATTCATGTTCTCATGTTTTCAAGGAAATTCCTTTGAGGCCTCTGACGACTATGCTCTCGAGGAGTTCCGCGTCCTCAGGGCACAGTCTTTTTCTTGTGTCTCTGGTCTCCGGCCACTGGACAACCGTCTTCGGCCACTGGACAAATCATAACGACATGTTACGGACTTGTTCATTCTCAGTATTGCCGTCCATCCGGATTTAAGTGCCCAGAGGGTGGAGAGTTGCTTAACCAAACACGGCTCCCTGCCAAAACGTCGTAAACATTTCGGGTCACTGCCACTGGCAATTGGAACTCCTTGCCCATTGCATGCAATCGTTCTGTCCTCAATGGAGATGAAATCTCACAGCAGAACGCGTGGCGGGGTCCGAGGCTGTACCTAGCTGTCCTACGCACATATTGCGCTACCTCATGGTGACCCTCACAGGTTGGGGCAATATGTGCACTCATCAAGTTTTTGTGAAGTGTGCTCGCTGTGCTGCGTGTCCCACATCCACGCCTTGAGGCTATCTGATTCCTCATCGTCATGTCCATGCCCTGAGTGGCTGCTTATCAGCTGCCATTGAACCTTTGCTTCAACCAACCGTCTCACTGAACAAGGCTGAGACAGGTCTGCCATGACGCTCTGGCACATTCTCCCACATGGCAACAAGAAATCAACGGGCTGCACACAGTCTGCGGTGTGGCATGGTGTCAGCCCGAGCCCTACTGTAACGGCCAGATTCCCGTCAGCCTACTAGGCATGCACCCGTATCCATGGCAGGCTGATGGCAAGAAGCGAACTCAAGGAGCGAACGCAAACAGGCTTTCACACCTGGTGTCAAGAGCAGGCAGCTATTTGGCATCATCCCAAACAAAAAACTTGCGAATCAAGGTGGAGCAGCCTCAGCCCCCCACGCAATTTGACGCTCGGCGAAGGGTTTCTTCATCCCAGGACTGGATGCCAGCAAGGAACTGTAAGTCAAAGTCGCCGGTTTCGCATGTCATGCTGAACACACGTGTCACAAGGAACCAAGGAACTCCTGAAGCAATCCCTATGTCATCCCTATATACTAACACTAAACCCTAGACCTTAAATCCAAAAACACTAAACCCTGAATCCTGGAACCCTACATCTTATGTCCCCTTATGTCCCCTGTATTTTATAGACCTTCTATATTGCCTTTAAAAGGCCACATATATATATATATTCACATATACTGTGTTTGTACCCCCAATGTAATCCTTGTATCGGCCCTGTGCACTGTAAACCCTAAACCCCAGACCATAAACTTAAATCCTCATCCTTATATAGTCCCTATGCACCCTAAACCCTAACTTCAATCCTTGTCCTTATATAGTCCCTATGCACCCTAAGCCCTAAACCCCAAACCCTAAGCCCTAAACTTCAATCCTTAACCCTATATAGTCCCTATGCACCCTGAACCCTAAACCCTAAACTTCAATCCTTATTCTTATATATAGTCCCTAGGCACCCGAAGCCCTAAGTCCTGTTTAGGGATTTCCCAAAATTAGGGGTACCAATCGTAGGGTCCCCATGATAAGGACTATATAGTATTTTGGGGGTCTATATTGGGGTCCCCTAAACCCTAAACCCTTAAACCCTAAACATTTCTCACACAAAGCAGACGGGTCAGGCTGCGGTCCTCAGCCGTTTTTGCCTCGCAGAGCGCTTCACGGCCCTAAGGGTCATGGCCGTGCTTCTGGCTTTTGCAGGATGGGTTTAGGGTTTAGGGGGTTTAGGGTTTAGGGCTTATAGGGGTTTAGGATTTTGGGTTTAGGGTTTAAGGTTTAGGTTTTAGGGTTTAGGATTTTGGGGGTAAGGTTTAGGGTTTAGGGGTTTAGGGTTCAGGGTAGTGGATATATGAGCTATGGACTGAAGACAGGTGGGTATAGAGGGCGCATTTCGGAATACATTTTAACTTCAGTCCGGGGGTCATACCGGGCATAGAGGGATCAGCGATTAGAGCTCAGCGATATGATAGCATCCCTTTTTAGGGCTAAGGTTTTTGGGTCAGAAGGCTTGAGGGTTTGAGGTTGTATCTCTTGAAGGGTGACGGGTTTCGGCCAAAGCAAAAGGGAAGCTACTATGGGGGTTTAGGAATTTGCAAAAGGTTTTCGGGGTGGGGGTTAGGTTCAGGGTTGTCAAGAGTTCAGGGGTTGCTTAAACGTGCATGACATAAAGTATCAGCAGCTGTTCTTCCTTTTTTAGGCTTTTGGTCGAGGATCCTTTGAGTATACTTTTTGGGGGTGCGAGTTCTGCAGATTTCTCCAAGAGGGGCCCGCCTTCTTGTCAGGGAATGAAGAGCAGCATCAGTAACTTGGTTAAGAGTTTTGGCTCCATTTATGGAAGTTGCGGGGCTGGGTAGTGAAGAAGCATGCAGAGTTTATTGCTGTTTTGGCTTTTTGGTTTTGTTCGTAGCGTTTGCCATGTTTGCATTCTTCCCCACTCTCTCAGACAGCCCATAGTACTCTGGTTGCCCAAGACACGTCGATTGCGCGGATTTACGCTGGTGAGTGTATTTTGTGGCCATGCCGCCCGCAGTACTATTACATTGCATTGTGCACGCGTGCGTGCATCTGAGTGGGATCTGATCTGAACGGACTTGCATCTTGAATGTGTTGCGTTGTGCGTCTATGTAGGATCTGAACGGACTTGAGTTGCTTATACCATGGCTTGTCAGGCTATTCGCGTGCAGACTAGGATTGTTGTGGCTTGATGCGACTACTTTGCATTTTCGATTTTCCCACCCTCCACGGCCCTCGAAAATGGCGGGGTGGGGGGGGGTTCTTGTGCGACTAGACCTGGCGAGTGTGTCAGTTCTGGAGGGGACGCGTGCGTCTCCTCTTTTAGTTAGTGCTAGTAGATCTAAATTTGTGATCGGGACATTTGGCCACCATTCTGAAAACAGTAAAAGAGCCTCGCAGCTGCAGGGCTGGGGTTTGCGTTTCTGCAAGTACAAGGAAGATCTCTGCTGTTGACGTGTTTGAGATCTTTACATCCTTGCGAGCAAGGAGAGGAAACCAGCTTGTTTTTGGTGATGTCTCATAAATTTTACACGCCCTTGGGTGAGCACAAGACATATTCCCCAAAGCTGAACTTGCAAACTTGAATTGCCAAGGCATCTAGTCAAGTAGAACACACGGGGTGCAGAGCACGCACGATGAGGTTTCCAACTAGTGAAACCACTTCAGAGCTGCATGGCATGTGCAGGAGCTGCACTGTTTGCCACACGCTCCGGTCTTCATCGCAACTTGCATTCGCTTACGGAAAAAGCCTCAGGAGGTACGAATGTTGTTGCCAAATACCCCCGGTACAATTATCATTCAGAATCCGAAGCTCTGTATTAAAAGGGATTAGGTTTAGAGGTTTAGGGTTTAAGGTTTAGGGTTTTCGAGATGTTGCCTGATCCCCTGAAAAAGCTGGGCGTGATGCCCTGGAGGTGCCTCCATGGAAATTGGCATTTCAGCAGGAAGGATAGTTCACTGTGCTTGACTGATAGGGAATACTAAACATGGCTAGTGAAATGGGGTGGGTAGGTAAAGGTCACGGTGTCTGGTTTTGGTTGCTGTATTCTGAGTAGTATACAGAAATATTGCGCGTTTGGGTCGCGAGGCCACTTGCTTTCACTTTCGAACCTACAACCTAAGCCCAAAATCCCTGAGTGCTTGCTGTTTCCGCCCTGGGTTTTGCTTTTCATCAGTCCGAAACCTAGAGCTCCTAATCCTTACGACATCCCCAAGCCCCAAACCCTAGTGCCGCCCGAGACCTTAATCCTGGCAAAGTTCCCGCAACCCCTCAGCCACAGACTCATATTCCCTACGGCGAATTTCGACAAACCCAACCAAAACGCTTAGAATTGTAGGCCTTCGGGTTTAGGGTTTGCTTCGCTTGTCCTGTCAACCCCTACCCCTACCTAACTAAACCAGCCCCTCCCTGTTTTTTGGCTGCACGTTCCTTGCCGTACAGCTACGTTCGAAAACATGCATGTTGTGTAACGTAATGTAATGTATGTATGCATCTGTATGTATGTATGTATGTATGAATGAATTTGATGCACAAACGACAAGTGCACAGTCTACAAATACGTGCGCCCAGGATATGCACTTTTTTAGTAGAACATGTGCGTATATGCCCAATACATACTTACATACAGACATACATACATAGAAGCTTGCGCGCGTACATTTATGTACATACAGACGTATCCCTAAACCCTAAACCCAGAAGCCCTATGTAATCCTATGTATATAGTACATGTATGCGTATAGATTCCCGAGGCGAACCCGGGATGAACGTTGCCATGGGCTCTTGCTTCGCGTTGGCGGCAGTGTTCGCCTCGGCCCTTTTGGCTGCAGAGCTTGCTACTGTAGTTGCTAGAAGGGGGTTTAGGGTCTAGGGTTTAGGGTTTAAACCCTAGGGTGTAGGTTCTAGGGTTTAGGGTTTAGGTTCTGGGGCTTAGGGACCCACAGGAAGGGTTTTTAGCGGGTCTCTGAGGGTATATAGGCCGATATGGTGATATGCAGCGTTTTGAAGTTTAGTGTTTGCACAGCCGCTTCCTGTGGGCCGGAAGGTTGATTCGGCAACTCGAGTTTCAGAAGGTGTTTTGCGACTTTTATTTGCAAGGGCCATTGGCCGCATTTAGTTTCATGGGTTACATAGTGCCGGCTTTGGCGCTGTGAGTTAGAGGGATGTGTTTTCATGCGGATGATGACCGGGTGTTGCAACTGTTTTGGAACTGCTCTCAGGAGCAGTCTGTGGAGTTGGTAGACATCTGTTTTGGGGGTGCAGAACGTTGATGGAAAGAGTTCTGCTTCTACCGCACATGTGCATAATGACGAAACTCTACCTTGAACTTTGACAGTGTGGCAAGAGATGTTTATTGTCCTAGGCTCCTGCACTCAGCAAAAAGCAAGATAAGGAATTATTGAGGTGGTAGCCACACCCTCTAATGATGACTATAGGGGACAATACGGATTATCTTAGGGTCCTTCTATATTCCTATTAGACCAATATGACAGGGTGGTGGGTTGTCCTAAAGAATGACAATTATGGGGTCAAAGTTTCGGGCCGCTGCTGAGAAAGCCTCTACGACACCTAGCTGTTCCATGGCTCGTGTTAGATATTGTGAGGCACCCAAAACCTAAACCCTAAACGCGCGCTGAACCCTAAAACCTTCTCCTAGACAGGGGTAGGCTTGAACACAGTTAACAAATTGTGATTTTTCCTTCATCCCTATATAATTCGTTGTAAAGCCATGAAATTAAATTTGTGTAAGGCCCCCAATCCTATCCGCAGCCAGGCTTGCTACAAGGTGTCCTTGAAGGCCCGCCTGGGCACTCCACCCGCACATGTGTTTCTTGGAACGGCATCTCCGGCTGGAAATACATGCATGTGGGAATGATTCTACAGGTCCTTGTAAACCAGGGACCATCAGGAACACGCTTCCTTAAGTGGGGTCCTAGCTAAAATCGGAAGCTACCTAATGACCATTTTGGGGACAGGTACTTTCAAAAACTACGATGAGCAGCTTCTGGGTTTTTGTGGCGTGTGTACTAGGAGGATTGAGGGTTGCACGGACGATCGTCGGGAGGCTTAAAGGGAAGGTATAACCGGGTAACATAAAGGGATCAAAATACAGGGTTCAGATATCAAAGCCCTTCCTTTTGTAATTAGTTCTACATTCCCAGAACGCCATATATGCATACGTATATATATATACATATGCCCTGCTACCTATCACTGCTACCCATCACCACGATGACGACTGGGACGACGACAACGACAATTGCAACACAAATAGCTATTAGTATTATGTGGCTTGAAGAAGTAAGACCATAGTCTCCGAAGGTTCCCACATATAGGTACGTCTGTCTTAAGGTAATCATATTTGTACTTGGGGGCTCAGGGCTTGGTGGTGTCCAGATATCATTTGGCTTCTTTGGTAAAACCCTGTTATAAGGGTCTGATTATTTGGGGGGTAAACGAGGGAGACCATACAAGGGGGACCCCGACTTTGCGAATTACTTATTCAATTACCGCAAATAAAGGGACTCTAGTGAGAACCCCAAACAGGGAACCCCAAGAATATAGTAGGAAAAAATAGGAATATAACTACCAGGGTCCTCATATTCTATTATATTCCTACTATATTCTTGGGGTTCCCTGTTTGGGCTTCCCATTAAAGTCCCTTTAGCAAAGGTGCATGGTTAGTCCTGGCGGTCTTATCAGATTCCTAGCGTTCGGGGGGTGATTCTTGTAGACTAGACCCGAGAGCCAAGGAGAGGGTGCTTCTGGTAATTTAAAGCCTTGCTTGAATCCTAAGCTCTAAACCAGTGATAAAACCTTCATTCCAGAACACGAAAAAATCCCAAGACCTAACTGGCCAGCCAAGATTGGGACCCTTGGAGCAGCCGTCACTTGGCTGAGGTTTGGGTTTGACGGGTGCAAGCAGGAGTTTTCGATTTGCAGGGTCTATGGCCTATGGGTTGAAGGATGTTTGGAGTCTGAGGGTTAGGTTTTAGGGTTTTGGTTTCCTGTTCTAGGAGTAGAGGTGCAGAGGTCGTGAACGTAGTGAGGAGCTTTCATCTTAGAATATGCAAAGTGTTGGCATCAACCACATGATGATGCTTGAGTCTGGATTGTTGCGGCAGCGTCAATCAAGTTAAAATCCCCAAGCTGGCCCAACAGCGATCACATTCCTTTTATAGTTCTGTGTGGTTTCATGTTTCTTGAGGGGGGCCACACTAGGCTTTCCAGGGCGACGGCATTTTTAAGTGAAAGTATGATGTTCGCAAGGTAAGTCCTGCACAGGCCCCACTACGCCGCAGCCATCCTGTTATAGTCACCCTTACGTAGATAGAATGTGGGATTTATGGCGACCTTATTATGATATAGGCCATTTCCATATTCTAAACCCTAAGCCCTAAACCCAAATCCACTTAAGGGGGACTATAGATGCCCAAGTTTCGTCAAGGACTCAGAGGCAGGCGTACTTCCAGAAACCGAGAAACTTAGCGTGGGGTCTCTTAGTCAGAGATGAGTCCAAGACCCAGCGAACGCTGAAATCCCAATAGGGTACCAGTTTTGACGACCAACCATATATGTATACATATATATATATATGCTATATATATATATATATTCATAGTCTCATATATACATATACATATGTGAATATGGGGACTGTGATAGGAATATAAGAATGGAAGCCCTAAATGTTGAAGCCCAAACCCCAGACCCTAAACCCTAAACCCTAGACAGTCCCTAAATGCCCACCGAGTCGGCTGTTTTGGGGCTGCCCGTGGTCTGGCTTCTGGCAGAGACAGGTGGGAGTTTCCCAAAAGAATGGTAGTCTAGGGTTTAGGGCTCTTAGAGTTCAGGGTTTAGGGTTCCTGGCATCCGCCTCAACTCCAGGTGTAAAAGGGCATAGGGAATAAGGTTTACGATGAAAAGGATTTAGGGTTTGGGATTTATGGCCTTTGGGATTACGTAGAGTGTTTAGGTAGTATTTAGGATTTAGGGTTTGGGGCAGAATAGGGATTTGTGCGCAAAGCCAATTCTGAGCACGTATGGGCCTGTGAAATGCCAGTTTTGGGGCTGGAGTATCCCTGTTCGACCTGGGTTGCCAAAGTGTTGTCTCTGTAAGTTTGTTCTTTTGGGGATGTGTGTTTATGCTTTAACAAGCTGGGAGCTACCTGCCACATGAGCAGGTCGGTCCGGCCCTCAGAAAGGAGCGTCTGACAGGTCCGCCTGAGCTCGTGAGAGAGCGAGAGGGCAGAATTGTAATCATTTACGTCCCCTGAGTTTGCATTTGCCAACATAGTCCCTACAGAATTTTTGCGGGGACCCCCTACTCCCTTTCTGCCCCTATGGTCCCTCAGGGTACCTTTGTGTTCAGACAACTTCAAGTCAAGTGCGAGCTTCCCAAAGCAAAGGCCAAGGTAAATAGGGGTTTCTCAACATTTTCCCTAAACCCCAAACCCAAAACCCTACACTCCCCCAAACTAACATGGAAACCCATATAATACCCGTTTAGAAGGACTGTAGTCTTTATTGGGCCCTTTTTGGGTTTCCATGTTAGTTTCCAGGAGTGTAACCCATCTAAACCGTAAAGTTGGTATGCTATAACTTAAACCCTAAAATTTACACCCTAAGATTGGGGAAGCGGGGGGTTTCTCCAAATTTGGCCCGTTGGTTTCCCATGGCCTTCGCACTGCGTTGGTGTACATGCATATCAATTGCCCTTCCAGACACTTCACAAAATGGTCTGTATGCCACAGAGATTAGCCAGGTCCTAGCTAAATGACTAAATGGGGAAGCCTTTGAGCTACATAAGCCGCGCGGCTTAGGGTTTAGGATCTGGTTTTGAAACCGGTTTCACCGTGAACCCCCTTTCAGAGGGACGAACAATAACAGAATAACCCGCCAGGTGTTGAAGACCGATGGTGGAGCAGCAGCCTGGCAATGCCGTAGGGTGTGATTCTTGTCTTTCTTCTTATGACCATAATTGTTCTTATCGTTAGGAACGAATCTGGGGGGCGCCCGATTTGAGAAACTTCCAATCACAGGGCCTCGAATCGAAGGGAATATCGGAAGGTTTCGCATAGGCTTGGAAGGCCTCTCTGAATGTGGCTTGTACCGAGAACTCGGCTAAAGTCTCCCTGCACTCAGATTGCATCCCCTAAATGGTTCCTTGTATAGCTATATGGTGTAGGGTACCTCAAGTAGACCTCAACATGATGCCACTACAGTAGTGAGTTTGCAGAATGGCTTGCTTCAAAATGCCTCCGTTGGTACCTGAAAGTTCATAGGCACAGTCAGTTCTCTTTTCTGGACGGGTAAATGTGTGATGATATGCTTCAATCTACCCAGAAGCTTCAAGGTAGGACGCCTATGCCTTAAACCCCCGAACCTCAAACCTTAAACTCAAACTGCATGATATAGGGCAAGGGCAAAAACGCAAAACCTCGGTCAACACCCAACCAATACCTGAACCCCAAACAATTTGTATAAGCCCTAAACCCAAACGTCCCGCCAAAAGGCACGTACATGGTAGTCGGGCTATGAAGGGGGTTGGCAGCAGACGATAGATTTCGGGGGTTTGCACAGGGTTGGGAATTAGGGTGTAAAGGCTTCAGCGTTCATAGATTTTTAGGGTTTTCGTGGTTGTTTTCCAAGGGGTTTCGCGTTTAGGCTTGGGCTTTACGTTAGTATCTTGTTTTGCGGCCTCATTCTCCTTCTACGGTTTTCTACATTTATTCACCAACATTGAGCCTCTCACCCCTCCAAGTAAAGGGCTCGAATCAGTGGTGATGAGGTGTTCCTCATAGTAAGTAGCAGGCGTGCAACCCTTGTAGGCAGAGGCAGCTTTGTGCTGTAGCAGCTAGACCCTGAACCCTAAACTCACCTCAACATACGGGTATGAAACCCTACGCACTGCAACGTTCAGCATCAGGGCTTGGATCTTCACTTGTAGGGGATGGGATTCACCGTCAGCTCTTTAACCGTTTGCTCCATCCAAGGCTCCGTCGAAGTGAACTGGCCACTGGTCATCGCAAGCGCGGCTGTGGATTTGGTCTACAACACCGCCGTCGCGTGGGGTTTGGACGCTTCCCTGATGTGGGGATGTCCCAAGAGGTATAGATCCGATTTTGGGGTGTGCGCACTTGATACGGTACACCCAGTGGGGAGATACACAAGAATGCGCTCGCATTGCTTGACTGTGGGTTCAGAAAGTTTGGCCGCTCAAGACTTCCTCTGTCGAATACATGTTGTGTCTTCAACTAACACTTGCCACTGCCACTGCCAGAGACCTGGGCGTTACCTCATGCAAATCCAAAGCAGGAGCTTAGTTCATTATCTTCAAATGTCGGATATTTGTCAGAAGTCGGCTTGTACAAGACTAGGATTATTATTTTCGCACTCGACGATTCCCTCGAAGCCACTTTGTAGCCCTGATAGCCTCGCTTCCGCCGCATCGCAGCACATCCTAACCCCAAGCCCTAAACCCTAGACCCTAACCTCTGCCCCTACATTACCCATGCATATACATACCTGTATAAATCCCTGTTGGTCTCTATTGGAACTCTATGGGATACCTAGGACACAAAAGTCCCCCTACTGCCTAACATCTGGGTGGCTGTTAAGGAACTTAGATTAAGTTACCACAGTGGGCACATACATTTATAGCATGATTTATATGGTTCCGCTAAACCCTAAAACTTAAACCCCTCAACCCTAACAGCAACCCAGACAAGGCCGTGGGAAGTCCTGTGTTGGTCTCTGTGGGTATCGTGCTTGGCACTCCTGCCCCTTGGCAGATGAAATATAGCCTAAACACGTTACGAAAGGATAATGGAAAAGAAAATGGCAACTGGTATCGTATATTGGGGCCATATAGGGTTTAGGGTTTAGGGTCTAAACTTCTTAAAGGGGGCTATAGAGGAGTATACAGGGTTTAGGGTCTAACCTCCTTAAAGGGGGTTATATAGGGGAGCATATAGGGTTTGGGGTATTAAAGGGGGCTATATAGGGGAGTATATAGTAGACCCCTTAAAGGGGGCTATAATATAAGGGAGTATATGAGGTTTAGGGTTTAGGGTCTAAGCTCCTTGAAGGGGTTTTATAGGGGAGTATATGGGGTTTAGGGTTTTAGTGCCTATCAAGGGGGTTATATGGTGGAGTATATAAGGTTTAGGGTTCAGGGTCTAAACTCCTCAAAGGGGGTTCTATAGGGGAGTATATGGGGTTTAGGGTTCTTAAAGGGGTTAGGTCAACCTTACGGAGTATACCCTCCCGGAAACTAACATGGAAACCCAAAAAGGGCCCTATAAAGACTACAGTCCTTTTAAAGGGGGGCTATATGGGTTTCCATGTTAGTTTGGGGGAGTGTAGGTGGGACATGTTTGATCAACTCCACACGTGTAGAAAGCTAGCAGTGCCCATCTCCATGACTAACCAATAGATCGGGCTTGAAGCTTCAGTCCCGATATCTTCTATCCATATAGCGAACCGTACAGAAGTGCACCCAAAATGCAATGTGCAACCTTTAGTGCCGTACAAGACTCTTGTAAATGCGAAAACAAGCACCACAGAGCCTTGACCTCGGAGCCTGCGCATGTTAACTTTTATTTTGAAAGTTGTGTGCTTAATTGAAGGATTTAGGGTTGTGGGCTTTCTGAAAGGTTGACTGTGTAACGTTTAGACTGCACGTTTAGTGGTTGGAGTTTAGGCTTCGGGCCTAAAGTAATACTTCGGGGTTCTAAGGGTTCTTGCTGAAGCCCCCAGAATCCTTGATTACCAGCCGGCACGCCGTTTAGGCTCTAGGGCGAAGGGTTTGTGCCTTCTTATACTCCCTGTGCTGTTTGAAGCGGACTACCTGGGAACGCGAGCCGACAAATCAGGACAGAACTGATGAAACCGCCAACGTTAAACTCTAGTTGAATGTCAGACCGCTCACTGAGAGCAGCTATATATCAGACTCAAACTTGTGGTTTTGATACGGTACAAGTTCCTATGGACGCCATAAGGATCATGGTCAAAAATGTGAGCTTGACTTGTAGGGCCCTTCTTGGGACCCTTACGTAGTATGTTAGTCCAGCACCCCAGAGCCCTAAGCCCTTAATCCCTGAAACTAAAGTCTTAAACCCAAAAGTGCCAAATGCCTAGCCTAGACCCCTGAACACCACCCAAACCCTAAACCTACAACCCTAAACCCTAAACCTCTCCCTTCAGTCCTAAGGTGAATATGCTTATCGACGCCACACTGAACCGCGAGATGCCATCCGTAGCTGGGTTGCAGTTTAGGGTTTAGGGTTTAGGGTTTAGGGGTTTAGGGTTTAGGGGTTAAGGAACTTAATTTCTATATTATCCCCCTATAATGGAGAATCAAATGGAAAAGAAAATGGAAAGTGAAATGGAAACTGGGGAATATAGGGATTTAAGGAAATTAAATTAAGTTACTATATTGGGGAAACCTTATTGTTCACTATATATACCAATTATGGTAATTCAATTTAAGTTCCTTAACAGCAACCCAGGTAGTTCAGTCCCTGGGGGCCTGCTCGATCGCTGCGTCTTTCGCACTCTTGGCCACTGACCTGGTACAGGAATGGGTTAGGAGGAACCCCCCATCCTGTAATAGCGGTACTGTAGGAATATAGGAGGACCTTAATTTAATCCTTAGTATCCCTTATGATCACTTTCACTGGGTGGGGGTTCCACCTAAAGGCATGGGAGCCTAAGGGTTTCGGGTGTAAGGCCGTGACAGGCGTGTAATGGGTTGTAAATGCACGGTTTCAGGGTGGGACTGCCCTAGAGCCGAAGCCCAAAGCCCTAAACCCGTTTCCCCAAACTCGAAGCCCTATTTGCTAGGCTGCAGAAAGATTCCCACATTGGCCCTGCCTAGCTGTTCAGGAACTGCCGGAAAAGAGCTAGGCCAAACACTAGCTCTTCAAGAACCTCTCCAACAAAACATTAGGGTTCTTACAGGTTGCAGGCTTAGACCGTCCCACAGTAAAGCGGTGGATTCAGTTTCGGGGTCAGCTATTTTGGGTGAAGTGTACAAGAGAAGCAGTTCTTTCACATTGAGGGTCCAGTGTCTAGTGAACATTGAACTTGATGCAGGATCTTAAGGTTGCATATTGCGGAACTGCGCCATTCCCCGAAGAACCTCATTAACTTTGCCTGAACGCACTAGTTAGTTTCTCCACATAGTCCTCTATAGCGACCCCGCGAATCCCCTCAGATATCCTAAGCTCTGAGACCTTTACACAACTTACACAACACTATAAATCTAGATAGAGCTATATCCAAGCAATCTTTTCCCTCCACTGCTTTGCGTTGGGCATCATGTGGCAGTATCATCTTGGGGCTTGTGCGTTAAGCCCTAAACAGTAAGTCCTAGACCTTAGGCCTTAAACCCTCAATCCCCAACCCATCTCAACCCTGTAAACCCTAAACCCTGAACCAACTAAGGTCTGCTTTCCAGCTGCTGAAGCCCAGACGACTCTTCGCACGGGGTGCTCAGATTCGCTAGTTTCGTCGGGCCGCGAAAGCAGCCCTTGACTTGCCTAGCTTATTATATTAATGAGGGTAATACAGGGATAGAATAGAGATAGTATATGTATAGAGAGAGAGAGAGAGAGACGCATATATATATATATCATTAGTATATTGCCTAGGTTTGAACGTTTAGGGGGCTGTTAATCCAGGATTTAGCGCTTGAGGTGCGAGGTCTGGGGTTTGGGGGTTTGGGGTTTAGGCCCCTTTAGGCATTAGAGTTTCGGGCGGCTCAACGTTTGAGCGGGCTGATTATAGGACTATCATGGGCCCGCCCGATTGCACCCCCCCAAATACTTAATTACTAGGCCCGAATAATCCCAACAACAAGGCCTTAATATGCGGAACCCCCGCACTGGGGGTGTCAGGGTGCGGGCGGGGGAGCATACGGAACTAGCCCCGTGGGTCCGAGCGTTTAGCTGAAAGCTCCTGAGCGTTTGAAGCCTAAATCCTTGAGTTTCGAGTTCTGGGCCAAATCTAGAAACCTGAATAATCCTGAATATACAGTTAGATTACCCATTGTCTACCCTTGTATTATTGCTTCTCCAAAAAAACTTATTACTTTAGTTGTTTTGGACCCTGCGTTGGATCTAGGCTAGGTTTGCGGCCGGCCAAAGAAGTTGGCGCCCGAAGGCACGAGCCAAGATTTTCGTCGAAGAGCCCCTGCGGAAAACCTCGTGCTACCTATGCTACTAATCTTACTGGTTGTTAGTAGGGATTAAGGAAATATAGTCCCTATATAGTATCTTCCCCTGTTCCCTACTAACAACCAGGAGATACTTTGCGGGCAAATTATAGGGACCTCGTCCCATCTCACCTTTGACATGTGGTTTCTGTAAGAAGCGGTCCCAAATTGGCTCTGTGAACTCTTACCTTGAGGGTTGTGGGTCGGGGATGCAGAAATGGAAAAAGAAACTGGAAACCGCTATATGATTCGTTGTTTTAAAGGGGCCTGATGCAAGAAATGGAGACCACTATATTCTTGGGGGGCTTAGGGAGCCTTCTCCGAACCTCGAACATGTGAAGTATGGCTTGATTCTAAGGAGTTCTGGGAACAGTGCGCGGAATCAAGCCCCGCATGCCTGCCCCAACGTCAGCCCTGTGCCCTGGAACCTTGAACCCTAGCCTAGAAATATGAGAGGTGGTCTTGGACAGCTTGGGCCTGATGAAGAGGGGTTACCAAGAGACCATGAACTGATTCTATAGGGTAATGGAAAAGAAAATGGAAACTACTCTGTATGATTTGTAGGGCTCAGGGTCGTAAACATCTTTGGCCCAGGGAGATCATTAGTATGTTTATGGGTGTATATACATCCGAAGCTTCTTGGCAAGAAGCATTTGGCAACTCTTGAAAGGGGACATGAATTGCGTGCTTCATTAAGTCCAGTGCTCCAAATAATGCGAATCAGGTACTATATGTGGACTTTGGGGCCCTACCATTCATAGAGATAGATCCGCGGGTCATGGGTTACTCAGACCAGGCGATGATACCTCTACAGAAGTTCTGCTAAGAAGCTTTGCTTGACAATTTACTGGGCTTCTAGGGGCTAGGCAGGGAGAACCCAAGTTGCAACCAGGTTGTTTTCTGTGGTCCCTGATATGTACTCTTATAGATGCGACTTGTGTTTCGTGCTACGGTCTAGGGTTTTTGGGCCGAGGGCGACTGTGAAATGAGGGCAGCGCAGGTCGTGACATGTGAGCTTATCAAAAGGATGACTCGGCCCTAAGCCCTTAACTTTACACCCTGAAATTCCCTTTTAGGGTTGCAGATGAAACGCCCTGCAACATGAAGATCTCAGAAACTTAATGTGTGAAAGCTCCATACGTGAAGAAGCTTCTTCAAATCATGCTGTGCCACAAACTCTAAGAGCTGTTCAGAAAGGAACCCTTCTTGCCCTGAGAGCCCAACATTTGCTTTGGTTAGTAAGGAATGCATGAGTAGATCAACGTCGTAGTCCCTATATAAGCCTCAAGACTAAAACGTATACAATCTGTAAGCCCCAACCCTTGAGCCTTGAAATTTAATCCCAAAACCTCTATAATACTATAATGAAAGAAGAAACATAGTTACATAGAACTATAGTCAAAAAGTGATATCATCATATAGCAACCCGAAACCCTAAACCCTAAACCCTCCATAGCAATATACTCAAACCTAACGCTAACAGGAGGCAAGAGGAGTTCTGTTGTAAACCGCAGCTGACAGGCTCCAGGATTCGGACATAGACTGAGGGTTGTGGATTTCCCAGAGTACCCACCACCTGAAGAATGAGTCTACCTTAGGGTTTAGGGTTTAGGGTTTAGGTATCTTAGCAGGATTCTAGGAACATTGTTTAGGGTTCAGGGTTTGGGGCTCTCTGGGACCAGATACCTGGCTACGCGATCAGGTGTAGATACCTTAGAAAGTGTTGCTGCCGTGCTGCGTTGGAGCATTCGCGAGGCCCTGTGCAACGGACTTCGCGTTTAGGAGTATAAACGGATTCAGAACGGCGTTGGGGGATTAAAGTCATGTGCCCTTCTGGGAAGCCCTACAATTCCAGGAAAGAGCTCTGCTAGAAAGCTGCTCGCTAGACCTTGGACGCAGCCTTGAGTTGCAGGATTTTTTTTCGGAGTGGGGTTGTGGGAGCCCAGATGGAGCTGAACGAAAAGTTATGGTCAAATCTTGTTGGATAAGCCCCTTATACCGAAAGATCGCACCACGCATTGACGCATATCTCCTTTCTTTTATTGCTTTTCGTAGCATTATTAAGTCGTTAACGTAGTGCTTAAGGGTATTTCTCGGAAGTAGTGTCGACAATAACCAGCCCGAAGTTTCGAGGAACAGCTATGTTGAAAAGTTATCAGCTGACGCTGGTGGCTCACACTGTTGATAGGAGCTTAGCCAGAGCAAACGTATATACTACTGTTGAGGGTTCACTCTGCAGCTCGAAGATTCTTCTGCAACTCGACATGGTTAAGGATACTTCCAGGCATTCTCCCAAACTGCGGCGCAGTCTCAGCCATATGTGCAGATGTTCTGCTAGAGTCCGTCTAGGCAAGCTGCTTGCTAGGGCGAAGTCTTCGTTCTATCATACAACTCAGGGACGGCTTGGATTGTTTGAGGCTATCTTTCACCTCAGGCAGCAAGGACGGTAGTATCTCAAATTTTTGTCATTTGAACCACCATGCCTATGTCTACACAGGTAGGAGAAAACTCAAGTTCTGGGCAGGTGCCCTTAAAATAATCCTTAATGTGCTTTCTCTATCTATCTATCTATCTATCTATCTTGCCCATGGTTTTTCTACTCTGAAGCCTTCGGCTGCAAATCCTGCGTTGCGGCGCGCATGGTTTGAGGGTTTTGGCCTCTTTGGTCTCTATCTGGGGAATTGTCAAAATTATGGTCCCTTTTTGGGTCCCTATTCTGATACGCCTAATATTTAGGGTACCCCAAAAAGGGACCATAATTTTGATAACCACCTATCTCACAAGCGCATGCATGAGATCCATGAAGCCCCATGTGTCACAGATCCTTGATCTTAGATGCAAGGATCCTGAAGGCAGGTACACCCCCCACACGCAGCCTCCCCCCCCAAGCAGCCCCACCCCCCCCAAAAAAAAGAAAAACATTTTTTTCTCTGTATATATATATATATAAAAACTTTGGAAATGCCACCGTCTTACAGCCCAGAAGCCCTAAACCTTCCTAGACCATACGACGAAAAACAAAAATTCTTGAAACTGATATTTCTGAAGTTGGAGTAGACCTTTACACTTTTTGGATGGGTCCGGAGCCCTTACTACAGAGATCCCAGAAGGGACCGGAAGCTGATTGCAGTAAGGAAGCTTTCAAAGCTGACGGATGGTTAGCAGAGAAGTGGATTTCCCTCATTCACCTCAAATAACCTCCGATAATCGTTCTTATCCACCAATCCATGATGCCTTACTATCCCTGAACCTTAAAACGATCCCAAAGCCCCAAACCTCGAACCTTTACCCGGAATCCGAAACGGCAAGCCCCTACGCCCCAAACCAGTTACTATATTGGGGAAATCACATTAATCGATTGCTATATATACCCAGTATGGTAGTCCCTATATAACCCATTTTTGTGGTTTCCATTCTTTCCATGCCTTCATTCCCAGCTAGCCAAAGGCCAGAGAATGGCACTTGAAATTCTTCTGAGCGGAGCTGCCTGTCTACCTGCGGCCTTGCGAGCGAGGCATAGGATGAGTGAGAGGCGTTTTACAGCTTGTTTGAGGTTATACTGCGTAGGTTTTATGGTAGTTTTCCAAACTTAAGGGTCCCTGTTTGGGGACACCTATAATAAGGATTGTAATTAATTTCGGGTCCCCCTATTTTGCTGGAAACTCCCATCTAAAGGGTAGTATCGCGGTATGAGGGCGTACATGGGGAGCGCTAGAGGGGTTATAGGGATGTGTACGGTTCAGGGAGTTTAGGGTTCAGAGTTTATTATTTACGGAGTTTAGTGTTCAGGGTTTACGGTTTAGGGTCATGATTAGGGTTCAACAGCCATCAAACTATACATAGATACGCAGGTTCAGCATAGAGGGCAGTACCTCTCCCACAACATCGTAATAGCCGAAAGGTTGAATGGCATCCTAGCGGCATCCTACTTCATCCTTTCCCCCAATATTAAACCCCCACCCCCCTGATATTGAATACTCCCCGTCGTGGTATATTATAATATATTAGGAGTATTTAATATTAGGGGGTTTAGGGTTGAATACTAGGGGATTAGAACCCTGGTAATGGCTACCCAGCAGCCTCCAAGCGACGAGCCCCCTTTACTAAATCCCAGTTTGCCGTTCATTGTCCATGTCAGTTTTCATGATCTCCGTTCTATATTCTGAGCCCAAATCCTTACTTCTTTCATGACTGCCTGGAGCTGAACCTCTAAATTGTGGAGTCCTTGCAGATCTGGATCCCTTACTCTCGACCCCAAACCCTAAGCCCCTCAGTCCTATATATAGTCCCGCAACCTAACGTCTCTGAATCAGAAACCCTATGCCCCCAATCCTAAACCGCCTGAAGCCAAACCATCTTACTCCTCACCCCTACCCGGGCCTACGGAACTAACCTTTCCAGCATCATGTCTCGATGTTTATGGTATATATCCCTCAATAAAAAAGCTTGCGTAGGGTCCAGGTAACTTCTAAAAAATCATGAGTCACAAGAATACACCCTCCCGAACAAGACTCAATTTGAGTTTATTGGCAAGTTAAAGAGATTTTTGGGGGGCGGGTAGTAAGGAAGCCTAAGTCACCACCCAACCCTCAGTCCAAAACCTTGAACCATCAACCCTGAACCCTACCTAAACCCTTAGGAGGACCCCCCACCCTGTAATAGTGGTATAATAGCAATATAAGAGGACCCTAATATAATCCCTATTATCCCTTATAGTCACTATTACTGGGTGGGGGGCCACCTAACTAAACCCTAATGAGCCAGGCAGTTGGACACTTTTGGTTATCTTACCTCCACGGATGGTCTTCGTTCGCCGGGTTGGTGGCTCTGCTTGCAGCCCGGCCAAGAAATTCTCCTACCCTGCCCTCCATCGACATGGAATCTCTTGTGACAGGCTCTATAGGGATGATGTCGGCATATAGTTTCATCTGGTTTTGGGTCAAGTCCTAATTGCGTGGAGAACTATTTGTTGTGGAGGGTTCAGGCTTCTGCTTGAAGACGCTGCCTGGGTACAAGTACGAACTCGACATATAGTAGTTCCTCCAAAACGAGGGGCCTGAGGGACACGAGGGATGCCTGTAGAGTATGAGCGGATATGAGGCGGTCCGTATTAAGGGAATGAATAGCGCATCCTGTTGTTTCGGGGTAGCAGGAGACCCCCCACTGTGACAAATCCTTATGCCAGGCTTTTTGACGATGCTGCCTGTGAGTACTTCACAAGATCCTCCTGTGATCTCCGTTTATACCCCAAGTTCCCCAGAGGTACCCCACTTACAGAATGTATAATGCCCCCCACTCAGTAGCGGTTGAATGCAAGATACAACTTGAATATATAGGGCCCTGTTGAAGACTCTTACGGGGCCGCAAGGATCTTACATGATACTAGGATCCGAACATGAATCAATTAAGTGGGCTTTCTGGGAACTTCTCTACAGCTTTTGGGGTCCCGCCGTCCCGTCTGGTCACTTATGCATGGTGGAAACTACTTGCCAGCTCAGAGCTAAGTTTTCAGTTCTAAAATCTAAAACTAAAGCGGGTTTGCGCCAACATCGACCTGCATCTTTGCACAGTTCCTTAGATCTTAAGTTGCTGCAAGTTACAAGAGTTATTACGATCAGTATTATTGTTATCATTATCATTACTGTTACTATTACCATTACCTTCATTATTACTGTCCTCATACAAACGACTTTTATTGGACGGGAACGTGTCACTGAGGCTCGGGGTGTCCATGAACTACCTCATGCATGGCTTCATCTGGCGGCTCCTTCGAAATTGGTAGGGTTTGGGTTTAAGTTTAGGGTTTAGGATTTAGGGTTTAGGGCTTAGGGTCTGACTTCCAGTGGGGTACTTTTAGGATTAAATTCCATATAGGGATTATGTAGGATTATATTGGGGTTGTATTGGGAGAATGGAAGATAAAATGGAAACGACTATTTACTGGGATTGGGGTTTAGGGCTTAGGGGGTTTCAAGGATGGGGCGAGCAGCATATTTGTCTAGCCTTCACCAGAATCTGAAAAGTCGATCCCCTGCACAAGTCCACAAATTACCCCTGAACAATGCTTGCATTTTTGCACCCTAAACCCTAAACCCCAAACCCTAAACCCTAACTATTCTAGGACCCATGGGGTGGTCTTGGTATAGAGGGAGCGCTTTTTTTGGCTGAAGCTTGATCAGTTTCGTGATGCTTGGTGTACCCATCAAGTACCGAGATTGATTTTCACAGCAGAAAGCCGGCATCAGAATCCTATCTTTACAAAATGGACTTGCGTATCACTCGTGAACAACCTCCCAACAAGAAATGCAACCCCAGAATCAAGCACCTGCTCCCAAACCAAGCCTACACAGGTCGCAGCCAAAGCAAGAATCTGGCAGCTTCAATAAACTTAGGGTCCATCAGGCCCCAATCAGGATCAGCAAGAGGCTATAATTTTGGGCAAGCCCCATTTCGAAACAGCTGTTCTGTGGTGTTATTTACTACGAGAATGACCGAAACATACCGAAACAAAATGAAGCCTCACTTGGTGGTTCATGCGTAGTTTTCAGTCTGGTTCCGTACGCTATTTTGGGCTAGAATTACAATCGCCGCGCTTAGCCCTTCCTAAAACTACCCACAATATGGAAAGGCTCGTACATCCCAATGCAAGCGCTACAGAGTCTCTACGTATTCGGTCTAGCTCTGCGTACGTAGCCCTTGTAGAGCCAACTTGCGCTCTTACTTAAAGCTACATCTGATTACACGTTTTCCAAGTCTACTCAACATACGTTTCTATATAAACGTGCACACTCTCATAGCCTGACACACAAGCGAAAGACCTAAACCCTAAACGCCCCGCCTTCACATGCAGCCGGGACTGGGCAGCAGAGGAACTGCCCAAAGCGCTTTGCGGCTCTTTGCGATAAGCAACCCCTGAAGCTGAGCTGCAAGCAGATAGGGCTTAGGGATATGTAGGGACTACATAGGGACATATGGGGATATACAGGGGCTGTATAGGGATATTTAAAGGGGTCTGTAGGATATCTACTGTTTGGTGTCTAGGGATGGAAGAAGAAAATGGGAAGCACGTACTAGGCAAATGGTATAGGGTCTAGGGTTAAGGGCTCAGCGGGTCATTTTCGGATGCAGGGTTTAAGGATGAGGGTACGAATGGAATTAAAACAATATGAATACGAAACTGGAACATGAGATGGATCCTGGATTCACCAAGAGGCTTGCAGGAATTTCAATTTAGAAGCCTAGATGATTGCCAAGACTGCTCCGTACAGAATTCTCATAAAACCAAGTGTAGTATACCCCAAAACCTGTACCGATTAATTAACGGACAGGAGGTTGCAGTTTTTAGGGTTTAGGGCTTTCATCTTCATAGTTTGGTGAAGGTCTGGAGCCTTGGGTTTGATGCTGCAGGAGTTCAGTTGGGGTTAGGGTTTAGACTGTAAGGGGTTTGGGCACTAAGGGCTTCAGAGGTCGTGGGCTTGGGGCTTGAGTTTTGTGCGTTTGTGAGCTTGAGGGTGCCTCGGTATACGAATCTGCGCATCTGGTGTAGACTGCAGACCTCTGAGCTTGCGCTCAACTTTTTGAGATTGCACTGTTTGGGGTTGTGGTGCTGTACCTGATACAGACCGCAATTCGCTTTAAGAGAAAGCCGGGCCGGTTCTTAGTTTAATTTTTGGAGGTTTGAAGAGAACTTATGTTTGGTCTGTCTTTGCAAAGCATGCCTGGGCTGCAATGAGGGGTGGTAATGCAGAAGGCCCCTTGCCTCAATTTGGCTAAGCATCATCCCAACATCCGTGTGCAACTTGGAATGAAAGAGGCCCTCGATGCTACTCTCCAAGTCCCATCCCAAATCCTATATCCTTCCATGTTCCCCTGCATTCCCCACATGTCCCTACATATATCCTGCGCCCAAAACTTTACCCGAAACGGTAAACCCTAAACTATACCCTAAAGTCTGAACGCTAAACTTTACCCTAAACCCTAAACTACACCCTATACGTTATGTTGTTATAAAAAAAAAAAAACCTCAGACGGAGGAAGCTCCTTGGATCACATCCGGTGGATGTTTTCTCATCCCTGGAGGTCATGCGGCTTCGTTTAGGGTTTAAGTTTTAAGCTGAAGTCTAAGTTGGGGGGTGGATGGTTTTGGGTTTAGGGGTTTAGGGTTTGTTTCGGGCTTCAGGGTTTTTACGGCCTCAAGAGTTTTTAGGGTGTGTTTGGGGTTTCAGAGGCCTAGGCCTTAGGAATTTGAGGGCTCAGGATGGTTCAGGGTTTAGGATTCAGAGCATCTACAATGACCATGGGTCCTTCTCCTTGTATTACATGTCGCCAGAGCATGAGGACATGAAGTCGTTCTTGGGCCGCTCCCCCAAACCCGTAAACCCTAAACGCATAAACCCCAAACCCCGAAAATCTTGAGCTAAAACAGAAAGCCCTGCTAGTTCATATCAAGTTTTTGCATGCATTGAGTCAATTCCTTGCTGCACTGGAGCGGTCTCAGGTAAGGAGGTCAGACCTAGGTTAAAAGATGCAGCATCGCATTTAGGGTTTAGGGCTTAGGTTGAGGGCTCGGCCTTTAGGATTTATGCTTTACTGCAGGTCCTTCGGAATCTGCAAATGGCGTACTGAATCGGACAACCATAGACATAACTACCTTGTTGACATATTTGAGACCATTCTCGCAGTATGTAGTTGGTGGTACTGCCGGAAGTAGCCTTTGCCAAGGCTTCAGTGGACAATTGTTGGGTACAGGCACGGTTTAAGGTTCAGGGGTTTAGTGCTTTTGGCATAGGGTTCAGGAACACCAGGCTGATCTGAGGCCTGTTGTGAAAAGGGGGTTTACTGGGTTGCTGTTAAGGAACTTAAATACAGTTACCATAATGCCATAATGGATGAAAATATGTATATAGACCCAGTATGGTAAATTGAATTAAGCTCCTCAACAACAACCCAGCTTAGGTGGTGCTTGAAGCTGACAGAATTCCATCTGCGAACAGCGGAAGCGTTTCTGTAATCAAGATACTGTACGTAGTCCTAGGCTGCCAAGCGAAACTTCCCCAACATATTCCTTATGGCCCCTGGTGGGTATGACATGTCCGTAGGGTTCCCAAGTACCCCCACCACTATCCTATGTTGAGAACCCTCCCCAAAAGAATCACCAACGTCCTCGTACGATTTCTTCAGGGCTTAGGGTATTGGGTTGAGGCTCCAAAAACTATTCTGAAAGCCCTCTTACCCTAAACCCTAAACCCCTTAACTCCTGAAATCCCTTAAGAGGGCCCTGGAAAGTGGAAAGTCTATGGTAAGCTCAGAAGTCGCTAGGTGGGGTTTAGGGTGTAGGGTTTTAGGGGTTTAGGGTTTTAGGGGTTTAGGGTGTAGGGTTTAGGGTTTTAGGGGTTTAGCGTTTTAGGGGTTTAGGGTTTTAGGGGTTTAGGGTGTATAGGGTTTAGGGTTTTAGGGGTTTAGGGTTTTAGGGGCTTAGGGTTTTAGGGGTTTAGGGCTT
>CAJNIZ010045706.1:31006-43413 GCA_905231905.1 Symbiodinium pilosum | reverse complement strand
GTTTAGGGTTTAGGGTGCAAGTGGGCGATTCAGGTTGAAAGCTCAACCGTAGAAATGGCATCTAGGGCAGAAGTTCTACCTGTTGTGGATTTAGGTGGAGATTTGGAGTTTCTGTGGGGCTGTGGGTTGGTATTTCTTCGTTTCGGTCCGCGTGTTACAGCGAAACTGGTCTATCGTAGGGGCCTTCATGGTTACAAGACTTCTATTAAAAAGGAGAGCCATATGGAGAGGAACGTGGAGCATATAATGGAACCTAGGTGTATATGCGGTTTTATAGGAAACATGACGTAGGGAGGCTGAGATAGTTACCAATGTTTTGGTAGAGACCTCAAAATGAGATTAGGCCTCTACAGCACAGATCTACCAATTATAGACCAATAATGGAGGATCGGCTGAACAGGCAGATGCAATGACATGGCAACCTGAATTTATCTAGGGTTTTGTAGCGTGTGTATAGAGATTGAATAAGTAGTAAGACTGTTTTTCCCTTATACTTTATATGGCTATGGGGTCATATACCCCCTGAAGAAGAGCCATTCCACATATCTAGGTCCGTACATGTAAACTTAACAAATAAACCGAAAGTAGATCTGCTTGTCCCAGCGGTCCAGGTACCTATATAGTATGGTCCCCAGACGTACTTTAGAAAGTCAGCTATAAAGCAATGAATGATGACGAGCCAGCTTGTTTTTTTGAGGTTTAGGCACCGACGTCTACACGTTGGCCCCACTTGGACCCTAAAGCAAGGGAGGATTTTGGCCTGAAACTCGAAGGGCTTGAGATTTGTTCAGGTTTCAGGGTTTATGATGTAGGAATCAAACAGATTGGGGTTTGGGGTTCAGGGTTTCGGGTTCAACCTTCATGAGATCACCTTCGCAAGCGTAGTAGTCTGTGATGTACGGCTTACAACGTGGTTCCATGCTAGTTGGGCAAAGGTAATCTTGGTGAACTGCTTCTTTTGTATCGGGCATGTTTAAACGACCTGACCCGGTCTTACACCAAATGGTGTTTTGCATCAGATATAGCTCTGAGATTGCCTTATTTCAGTCGTGCACGCGATCTATCCAGTTTGTTTCTATCCAAGTACTGTAGAAGCTTAACTACACAATTGTGGTCCGGTAAGGTCATGGTATAGGGTACCTCAGAAAAACCTCATCATCACATTACTCATCATCTACGTGGTTTAGGGCTTCGGGGTTTAGGATTTTAGGGTTTAGGGCTTTGGGGCTTTAGGACTTTAGGGGTTAGTGTTTCAGGGTTTAGGGTTTAGTACCTGTCAAAACGAGCCCCTGCAGGTGACAAGAGGACCTGCAATAAAGGACCCCGAAACCTGTTCATAACTTGTCCTTACAATCCCCTTAGCGAATTTGGGGGGGCTGATCACCAGGTCCTTGGGCAGTTTATTCAAGGATCAGGTATGTCTGAGGGAAAAAGGTCGGACAACTTTTCCTTATCATGGCCACATTGCGCGCAGGATGTTGATCAACTACCAGTTCTCAGGCACCCCGCTCACCCCTTCATGCAATAGATTCTCTATAGTAGCTCAACAACAAGTTATGGGACACGTATGATGTTAGGGGATGAGTAGGGCCTAGGGCCTAGGGACGGCGCTTGCGAGAGCACTCGTTGCTGTAGGCTTTTGCTGGGTTCCACTTTTTAGAGCCAGGTATTGGCCCTACCTTCTGCGATTGCCGGAAACCTCACATAGCACCTGCTTACCTCTAACCCCAAGCTCCAAAGAGTTTCAAACCTTCGCTCTCATAAGCCTGAGACAGCTCAAAACAAGGAGAATCTCCTCTACTCTAGCGTGCTGCGCGGCTGCAATGAGGTTGCCCAGAACTGAAGTGGTGAGCCCGAAAGGTGTACTTATACTTCTCAAGCACGTATAACATAGGGTATATTGTATTGTATCCGATCCTAAACCCCTAAACCCTGAAACCCTAAACACCTACACCCTAAATCCTTAAACCCTAAACCCCTAAGCCCCTAAACCCCTAAGCCCCTGAACCCTATAAACCCTATAAACCCTAAAACCCTAAAGCGCCTAAGCCCCTATAAACCCTAAACCCCAAAGCTCTCAAACCTTAAACATTATCAGACCCAACGGCTGGCTTTCTGGCATCAGGGCGGTTCGGGGCTTGATCTTTCGCAATGTGGATTGTTCTGAGGGTAACCCAGACCCCTGATTCATAACCCCCCTCCCCTTAATGGGGATTATAATAGGGATAATGGACAAGCAAATCGAAACTACTGGGATATTGGGGTTATACAGGTGTGATATAGGGATAATGGAATGTAACGGGGATCCTATTATTCAGGCCCACAAAAAAAGGAGGGGGTTTATTAATCAGGGGTCGACATTAGGTGTTACCTGGACCCCAAGGTGTTAGGGTTTAGGGTTTTAGGGGTTGGCCCCAAACCTCTCAAAAGGGCGACGAAGGTAGGCAGATTGAATGTTCATGTCACAACGGCTCATGGCAGAGCGTTAAGTATAGAAGCAATCCGCGGAGATGCGCTACACGAGGAGCCTGTAAGAATTGTAGATGTTGTGGTAAAGAATGAGCTAAGGAACCTCACAGAAACGAAGTATCAAATACCCCAAACCCTGGTCTACTTCAACAGCTGCCTACGTCAAGTATAAACTTGCAGTTCCTGCTTCGCAGGATACAGATGTTTTTGGCATCCAGTTCTCCCTTCAGTCCTACAATCCCCCAGATTAACGCAATTAAACACATCAGGGATACTTTAGCTAGAGAGACTAAGCTTCTCTTCCCCTTCTGCGTATACTAAGTCATTTCTCCTTTTCTGCGTATGATAATTCTTGGGTACTGCCCCCACTCAGTACCAGCTGGATAATAGTTATAATATGGTTATATATAGCCCTTAATAAGACCCCTAATATAGACTGTTACTGGGTGGGGGCAGTACTCAAGATAATTCATTGAAGAAAAGATAGCCACACTGGATCTGACCGACCGAAACATGTTTTCTAATATGAGCACGTTGTCGGCAATGACTGGTATCCTAGGTTGCTGCAAGACACACACATGTTGATCGGTTGAAGTAGTACTAGAGTAGCTGGTGGCCCCTAAACCCTGAATCACTACTTCAGCAGGAACAGGCTTTCTGGCTTGGGATTGACCCAGACTCTCCAAAGTGCTCGCTTTTGGGGTTTGGTATGGCTATGGCTTGTATTTTTCATGTCTGATTCTTCGTAGGACTTCCCCCCCCCTCCCCAAAGAAGACTACATTGGTAGGTCTAGCTAAGGTCTTTGACCCTACAAGCCCCACCAACTCGTTTCTTCTTACTTGAATATGACAAGGCACCCCCAGCTCAACACCCTAGACTCCTATTTGGGGGTCTTCAACATCAGGGGCAATGTAAAGGGTTGGGTTCAGGATTTAGGGTAAGAAGGGTTATGGCATTTTGGGGTCTATACTTGGAGAACCAGGGAGAACGGACTAGAAAGCACGCATATAACGCCTGCTGAATAAGGTATAAGCCATTAAATACCAGTGATCCTTTTTAGTAACCTACCTATGAGGTCCCCTCTGATCCTCCAAGTCTTATTGGGTGTTCCCAACCTTATGGAAGGTGCCATTTCTGACTACTGAGCTTGTGTGAAGGTGCCAGGGATAATGAGATTTACTTTGGTAGCCAACCCCATATCATGAGGACGCCTTACGAATCATATGATAGTCCAACATTTGATGATAAGAATGCTGCATGACCCCAAGTACATTATACCTGTATACACAGGTCATGCGGGATGTTGGGGGTATCCACAGAATAGGGTCCTGACCTTTAGCCCCAAGCCCGAACCCATAAGTAACTCAACTCTACATCCCAAGCCCCAAGCCTTGAAAGCCGCAACCAGATATGGTGGAGTCAGATCACCACGCTCTTATTGCATGGTCTGTAAGGTTGCCATGCGCCAATTGCAACATTTTAGCATACAATTACCATCAGGCGGAGTCCCTGTCGACTGCGTAGCATCTACAAGAGTGCAGCTCCCCATGGTGCTCGCAAAGGCCACTTCAATTCACAAAAGCCAGGCAGCCACCTTGCATGACGGAGTCCATTCCCGCGTGGATGCTACTTGCAAGGAAGAAGGTCAGGCCTACGTGGCTCTCTGCCGCGCCCCTCACAGGCCCTCTGCAGCGTTGTGCACCTTGCAGTTCTTCAGCCCAAAGTCATTGCGATGCAATGCCAATGCAGAATGGGCACTAACAAAGCTGAAGGCTCTAAAACGCCAAACCTATGCTTTAAACCCTGAACCCTAAGCTCTAAATCGTGCAGCCTAACCCTAGATAACAAAGTATAGATATATGTATGTGTATATATATATATATGTATGTAACATCCCTAAGCCCTGACTAAGCCCTAGTACCCAAACTTCGAAGCTATCACGCGGGACTTTGCCAGTTTGCCCTCCGTGGCTTTCAGTGCCCCAAGAAGGCACGCCTTGATCCCTGAGCCCTAAACCCTAATCCCCTAAAACCCTAAACCTCTAAACCCTAAACGCCTAAACCCCTAACCCCTAAACACCTCAAACCCCTAAAACCCCAAACCCCTAAAACCAAAACCCTACACCGTGATCCCTTCAAAAGGCTGCTTAAGCTGTAGCCTTCTTTAGAAAATGCCTCTGAGTTGTGTGCGGTATAGGGATTAGGGATGAGGGTTTAGGGTTTTAGGGTTTAGGGTTGAGGTCTTGAGGGTTTGGTCTATAGGGGGAGTACAGTACAGAGGAGCAAGAGGCAACAGGAGGAGTGTAGGTGCCAAAAATTGGTTGAGGGTTTAGGGCTGGCTCTGTTTGGGTTTTAGGGTTGCTCTCCCGGACAGTAACATGGAAACTCACGTATGATCCAAGGCAAATTATAATAGGAAATGTGCGCTTTCATGTGCCATGTATGTGGAGTCAATTTTTTTAAAGTGTTTAGGGCATATACTCCACCAAACTAACATGGAACCCCCAAAGGGCACTATATACATTACAGTCCTTTTGAAAGTGGGTTTATCGGGGGTTTGCATGTAAGTTTAAGGCAGGGTGCATTCTGCCTGCGCCAGGGCGCGTAGAAGCCTCAGAGGCTTCAAACCACGGTTTAGGTTTTAGTGTTTAGGGTTTAGGTTTTAGGATTTCGGGTTTAGGGTTCAGGGGATCGCGGGTTATGGGTATACGCCTGTGCACCTCCAGTGGTACCTCTTAACCCTCGTGACCCCCTAAGTAACCCAAACCCTATACTCCGGAAACCAGAAATAATAAAGCCCAACTGAGCACTATGTTTGAACCTCCTGACTGCTAAAGGTTCGTCGACAGCCTAGACTTCGCCAGTAGCGTTTTCGGAGATCAGTCGAAATCTGGCACGATCATCGGAATCCACAAGATGGGTGGCTAGATCGCATGTTAAATCTTGAAGAGTTTAGGGTTTACGGTTTAGGGTTTAGGGTCAAGGTTTCGCACGTTAAGGCTTCGGGGAGTTTTTGGTAGGATTCAAATTTTAAGGTGCCTCAAATGAAATTGGATGCAGCACTCACCACAAACCCTTGTAATCTAAACCCCAAACCCGAAACCCTAAGCCCCAAACCCCAAACCCTAAACCCTAAACCTTGATACGGAGGGTTTTGAGGGTGGTGGTCGTGGGACTCTGGGATGATGGCTGAAGGAGGTAGAGTCTAGGGATTTTAGGGTTTAGGGTTTTCAGGGTTTAGGGTTTATAGGGTTTATAGGGTTTATATATGGTTTATAGGGTTTAGAGGGTTTAGGGATTTTAGGGTTTAGGGTTTATAGGGTTTAGAGCCTAGGGAAAACCTTAGAGCCCTAACCCCCAAACCCTACATCCTAAGCTTTGCGGGATAGTGGCTGGGTTCCTCAAATTCGTGGGTCCCTTGTGCCAGTGAGAGTCCCTTGACTGAACTTCGTGTTGAACCCCAAAAGTGTGTATAATGATTGCGGTTTGGGCTGGTTTTAAGGATTTTGGGCTATTATCCCCAAACCCTACACCCTAAATCTCAACCCCTAAACCCAACCCAAGGATCCTACTATTCATCTCATCCCCATACTAATACAAACCCCCCCACCCCCCTCATTTTGAATATTCCCATGGTGGTATAAGGTTATTATATGTATATATATATATATATGTATGTGTCTGTGAGGGGGGTGGGGGGATTTGAAATTTGAGGGGGAGGGGATCAAAATCAAATGGGCTATTGCCAATACTAGGGTTACCAAGGAACCATTAAGCGTGGACACGGGGTCCCTCTGGTAGCTTAGTATATAGAACATAATATGCCCTCATAGGACCCATGCCCAAAAGGTATATGGGTAAACATTGACTGTAGCTCGCATGCTAATCAGAGGGTCCTCAGTTTGGGTGGGTAACCAAAATCCCCTTCTTACGCGAAAGGGGGGAGAAGAGACATGCCCAAAGATGGAAGCCACTTGACATTTCAGGTGCACTTAGAGTAACCTGAAGCCCTTAGAAGGCAGAGCTACCAGAATATTACCAGAATATTAGGTGCAACGCTCGATTGTCACGGTAAGCCCACTAAGCCCGACACCCTAAACCCTAAGCCCTATAACTCCTGAACCGTGAGCCCAAAGCCCTAAGCCCCCTCTGGCTCCCCGGGACGAACGCGCGGCTGTGCCAAGAAGGAGAGGGGAACAGATGGGTTTGGGGTTTGGGGTTTAGGGTTTACGGTGTAGTGATAGGTGTTGAAAATATGGTTTCGTAGGGGTCATAGTACACAAGGCTTACTGGGCTTGAGATGGATATGTATATACAAATTATAGGTATAAGGACTTATAGGGCTAAGGTTGAGTAGTATCACTTCAGCTCCTTGAACAAATCCTGGTAGTTGCTCAAAATGCGCCACTCACATGAATCTTCATGGTAAGGTCCAAGCACGGCCCATACATTTCGAGCCAAGCAGGAATAAAGACCCTAAACCCTAACCCCTAAACCCCAAACCCGAATCCCTAAACCCCAAACCCTAAACCCGAAAGCCTAATCCCTAAACCCCAAACCTTAAACCCTAAACCCTAATCCCTAAACCCTAAACCCTGAACGCTAAACCTTAATCCCTGAACCCTAAACCCCAAACCAACCCACAGTCGACCAGCTAAGGAACTGGCGTTGGCACGCTCATGGATCGGACCTCAGTTCAGAAAGGATCCTTGCACTGGGGCAGGCTTAGGGTTTAGGGTTTAGGGCTTAGGGTTTAGTGTTGAGGTTTTAGGGTTTAGGCTAATCTTTCGAGGGCTTCCTGTTAAAATCTGGAAATTAGGGTTGCAAGTTGTACCTTCCGGAGAGCTTCAAAACGCGTTCAACAAATGATTTGTAACAATTGTACAAGCCCCAAGACACCTGACTGACTTGGCTTCAAAAGTCTGTAAAGTACTAGCCCCAAAACGCTAAGAACAGCGCAAAAGACCATTATGTTACATACTTTGGGGGTTCAGGAAGACACCTGACTAGTAGGGCCCGATTCCCTAAACCCTAAACCCTGGGCAGTTGGGATGATTTCAAGTTCTCATTTTGTTTTCTGGGGCGCATATTATCCATCCAGCTTTGGGACATCCCCTCTCCTTCGCACAGGGCTTAGGGTTTAGGGTTTAGGTTTTAGGGCAAATGTCTTCCCCCAAGGACTGTAAGGACCTAAATGATGACCAACATCATTTTAAGCTTTTTTGGGGGGAACCTAAACTACAGTTTACACAAGGAATATGGGAATATCATATTGGCGTGCACTAAATCCTAAACCCTAAACCTCAAATCCCAAACCTTACACCCCAAACCCCAAACTGCATGGCTTCTGCGTCATTAGATGAGGTCGTGCTTGAGCCCCAGAATGGACCTTAGTGTCCAGACAACCAAACCCTTCGGGTCTATGTCCAATGAAAGGTCTAAGGTTCAGGGTTTAGGGTTTAGGGATCAGGGTTTGGGGTGTAGGGTTTGGGATTTAGGATTTAGGATTTAGGGTTTATGGTTTGGGATTTGGGATGGTTTGGGATTAGGGATTTGGGGTTTAGGGTACGTACCTAGGTTGTTGGTACTAGAAATTGCAGCACAGGATCTAAGCAAGTATATCATGATTATATTCATGAAGGAAAAAACTAAACGGCTTTGCCCAAAACAATTTGGACTTAGGTGCGGGTCCTAATCTGCGAGAGATAAGAACAACCCTTTTGTTCTACGTGTTTGGCTACCTAGTCATACCCAACCCTAAACCCTAAACCCTATATCCTAAACCCAAAAAACCCTACTGAACCCTAGACCTCAAATCCCCAGGCTCTGAAGCACGAGGGTGAAGGGCCAAGCAAAACTGAAGGTCTTCCTGCTCTTCGCGAAAAATCCGACCTTGTGGCAGACTGCTGGTCCCTCGACTCAACTGGGGGGTTCCTTCAGCAGAAAATGCTCATCAGGATGGGGAATAGAGGTTTAGGGCTTAGGGCTTACCTTTCCCCAAATAAGAACATGGAAGCTGCTATGGATCTCAAAACCCCTAAAGGATTCCAAAAAATGGAACCCCCTAATAATCCTCTAGTTACTCCAATGTAGTAATGGGTTCATATGGTTGTTTCCCAAAAAAGGGGGACCCCAATAAAGACCCCAAACCCCCAAAATCCTAAACCCTAAACCCTAAAACCTAAACCCTAAACCCCTAATTTTGGGAAACCTCCATATTGGGGTCTGGGAATGGGCTTCCATCTTGAGTTTTAGCAGTGGCGGTTAAGGTTTAGGGTTTAGGGTTTAGGGTGGTTTAGGGTTTAGGGTTTAGGGTCTGAGGCCCCGAGTTTCGCACATTTCTGGATCTCTTCCAGTGTCCTTACCTTACCTGAACCCCAAGACTATGTAAATTAATTGCCTTTTGCGCTGTTGGGATTTTCGGCTACTATTTTACCTACTTTTGGGGCCCAGGTACTTCCGAGGAGGTGGTTTGTTGGGGTCGCACTTGTCTGCCTCCGTGTAAGATCTCCCGGCGTCGTGAAAGCATCCAAGGACTAGCTAGGATTTAGGGCTTGCAGCTTCGCGACTTAGGAGTTCAGATTTTGCTTGCGCGCTTTATGCCCCGAACCCTAAACTCCCTATTAAACCCTAAACCCTTCACGTGTGGGGTGTGGGCTGACTCGGAGGGTGATTCAAAGCATCCCCTGGAAACACCTAATTGTCTACACCCCAGGTTCATAAGCCTACACCCCCAAACCTGGACCGAGGCTCCACAGTCTACGGCCCTATAATCCCGACTAAAAATACTAGGAGAGTCTGGTGTAGACTATACCTGTAACCCCAATTACCCACAGCTTAGTAGCAATCATCCCGTTATTAGTAGGTATAACCCATAAAACTGTAGGTAATTGGGGTTGCATTTTTTTTTCCGGATCCCAAGGCTATGAGCTCTTTGTGGGCGCTTTTGCCTTGCACCTGGGCATTGAAAGGCTTTGGCCTAAAGCCCTAACCCTCACCCCTGTGCCCTATAAACCCTAAACCTCTCTATCATACAGTATTTTTGGTGCCTTCCTTGCCTACAAAAAAAGACAGAGAATGTCACCAGCAAGACACAGATTTTCGCTCGCAAGCGCAAGACATGCATTTTGACCACCTATACCAAACCCTAAAACCCACTTTAAGCGCCAGTTTCCATTTCATGCTTATTCTCCTCTTCCATGTAATTCTCCATTATACCCCTATATAAACCTATACGGCGCTAAGCTCTGAACCCTAAACCCTCAAGCTCAGATTAACCAGGTATAGGGCCAAAGGCAAAAGCCCGCTCAAAACTCCGCCCCAAACTCCGGTCATCAACCCAAAAGATGTCCATCCCCAAACCCTAAATCCTAGACCCTAAACCAGGTATATCAGGGCGTCAACCTGCAATTTGACATTCCACCTCCTAAACGCTGAAATCTAAACCGGAATACCTACATCCCAAACCCTCTAAACCCTGGACCCTAGACCTTAAAACTTATACCTTAAACCCTATATACCCTAAACCCTGCAACCTATACGTTCTCAGGGTTTTGCTCTCAAGCAAAGTGCGTACAGCGGCACGAAGCCAACAAACTCTGGTCCCTAGACTGGGTTGCTGTTAAGGAAGTTAAGTTAAGTTGCCATATTTTACGACATGAGGTTTAGAGTTTGTAGTAACTTAAGTTACTTAACAGCAGCCCAGTAAACAGCAGCCTCAGGCAAGTTTTGGGTGCATTAACGTTCGGCATCCTAAGCCTTCTCCATGCCCCTCAGACTGAAGACTTGGGGGGTTAGGGTTAAAAAGCGGAGAGATATCCATATATATATATATACACATATGTATATACATATATGTATCTATATATGTATATATGTATATGCGTGTCTATATGTGCATATGTAAATACAAATATGTGTATATGTATATGTATATATATATATACATATACATACACATACATGTATACGAGGTTTGATTTAGATCTGAGGGTTGTAAGGGGTAGGAGTTCGAGTCGAGGGTTCAGGGTCAAGGGCTTGGGGATGTAGAGCTTAGGGTTCGAAGTTTGGAGACTTTAGGTTTGGGTGTGTGAGTGTTAGGGTTTAGGGGCTTGCACAAGGTTTTGGAGATTTCAGCGCTTGAGATTGGAGATCCTGATTCGCAATGACGGTTGGTGTGTTTACGCTAACATGCTATTAGTCATCAGAGCCCTTACGCGAGGTCATTTTACCAAAGCCTGATTCTACTGTGTTTGCGAGACCACATGTTTCCACCTTTCAAGTGAGCCCTTTTTGTGAGGCCTCGGAGAGGCTTAATTGTTCCTTGGTTTACGTTGTTCAACCTCATTTGTTCTGAACTATGCCTGGGCCGTGAACCATCCCTAAACCTATAGTGTACCCAAAGCCAAAACTGCCTTGGAGCCCAAGCGTAACCAGAATCCGTACTCAAGCCGTTTCCCTTACCTCCCTGAAGCGTTTTTTGTCGGGTCCGAAATATGTTCAGGGTTTCCAAGATGTTGGTTCTGGATTTCTTGTATAGTCCTTGTATAGGGTACTCCAAATGGGCCTTCAATCGATATCCGTCCTGCTTCCCTACAAAACCCTATGAAAACCCAGTTTTCACATAATTTGCTATTCGTTTTCCATGTGATTTCCCTTGTCGCAACGTACATGGGCTCAACGCCTTACACCCTCACCCTCATGCCTAAACCCCAAACCTTAATACCTAAACCGACCCTAACATCCTAAACCCCTGAAACCCTAAACCCTAAGTCCTAAGGCCCTAAACCCTAAACCTTACAATAACCCGAGCCTGGGGCTCTTGCTCTGATTCTCGGTGCCTTCTTCACTTTATTTCCGCAAGCACTTGAAGACCTATTTTGGGTAGAGAATAGAGTAGCCAGGCTGTCGTTAGGGTTTAGGTTTGTTGCCGCTAGGATGGTCAAGATTTTGACCGGAAGCCTTCCTTCTATACAAGGAACCAATATTATGGTACTCGTAGTTTGGTGTAAGTTCCTTAATAAACCGCAACCCAGTAAGTTCTTCAGCCAGGTCTACACTGAAATTGGGGGCGAGTCTTACTTCACGTCGGGGACTGAGGGTTTCGGTCGGGTACTGCCCCCACCCACTAACAGTTGGAGAATATTCAGAATACACTCATGTAGATCCCTTAATATGACCCCTATTATAGACTGTTGATGGCAGGACGCAAGGTTTAGGGTTTAAGGTTGAGGGTTTAGGGTCTAGGGGCTTGCAGGGGCTCTGGAGCCTCGCGGCTTCAGACTGAGAGCTTAGGGGATTTAGAAGTCTAGGGTAGGTTTTTAAATTTTTTATGGGAATATCATAGCCTTCTATGAGAGAGTAATAATTTCCCTTTCGCGCATGGTGGTTCGCAGGAAGAATGTAATCCTACCAGGATCAATCACAACAAAGTACGCGGCTGAGGTGATAAGCTTGTCAAGGGTAGGGTTTCGGGGGCCTTGGGTTGCAGGAGTCGGTTTTGAACATGTGTGCGTTTAGGGTTTATGGCTCAGGGTTTAGATTTCAGGGTTTCCGTTTTGGGGCTTGGGGTTTCAGGTTTAGACCTCACGGCTTGAGGCTTAGGGTCTTGTAATTATGAAGGAGTCACTCGTGAGAGTGGACGCCAGAATCGATGTTTTGGCACGTGACATCTGAAGGTTCGGCCTCATGCTCAGGCGTACTGAGCCAACTTAACTTGCTTATCATGGGAATGTTTGCCCTAGAGCTTAAGCCTCACATTGAAAGATCCCAAACTCTCCAGAGTGGCTGGGATTACTGCGCCTAATCGGGCATATTAAGGTCAAGAAGGCGGAAAGGGCTTCTGCTAAAGAAATTACACAAAGGTATCATGCTGTAATTGTAGCGGAACCGTAGTATTTGCTATACGTATATGTATGTACACACATACATGCATGCAT
>CAJNIZ010045705.1:0-23256 GCA_905231905.1 Symbiodinium pilosum | reverse complement strand
TTCATTTGGGGGTTTCCCAAAATTGGGTCCCATTGTGGTACCCCTAAGTATTAGGTGCCGTAATATAGTTTACAACCAGCAGGGGTGCAAAATTTTGAGAATAACCAATTCCCTTTCAAGATGTTGAGTGTTTAGGGGTAACTATCATCTTGTCAAAGTCCCGTGTGCCTGTAAGATTCTCGACACGCGTCTTTTTTTGTGATATGGCGGGGCAGAGGGTGGAAGGGAAGTCACACCCTGAAGATCCATGAAGACTATAGAAGGACCATTGGGGTTTATGGTATTCTACATGGATAGACTTTCAGTTCCCCATGTCATCTCCCGAAGCTCTAAGACCATGAACCTTCAACCCGAAAAACCGTAAACCTTCAACCGCAAGCCTGGAATTCACCACCAGGTGGAAAAGGTCGTTGTAGGAAATCTAAGCCATAAGTCTACAAACCCCTAAACGCCCTAAACCAGCCCTGTAAACCCCTCAAGGTCGCCACAGCCTCATGCGCCTCCGCCGCTACCGCTGAAATCCGCATCATGCCCGCGCGAACAAAAAAGTTCCCACGTTGCCTGGTTTAGGGTTTAGGGTGGGTAAAGTTTAGATTATCCCTTCAGGGATATTACCTCAATCGCGGAGAATCAAATGGAACAAGCATGTAACATTAAATGGAAACTGGGGGTGATGTGTTGGAATCAGGTTATGTGGGCTACTGTCCATATTCGCCTTATTAACAGACGCTAAACAGTGAACATAGGGGTCTTGTAATTTAGTAGGGTCATTAGCCATAAGAGACCCATTAATTTCAGGGGAAGTTTTGACTGAAGCTCATACATGGTTCAGGGCGTAGGTCCCTAAACCCTTAACCCTAAACCCTAAACCCTAAACTCTAAGCCCCAGGGTTGATATTCTTGATGGAAGAAACCTGGAACCATCCTCCACGAACGGAAGGGTTTGTGGGCATTGCAGAACTTCAGGGGTAGTAGAAATTATAGGAGGTATAACCGGATATATAGGAGATTAAATATGAGAGTATTACAGTGTTTTTTTGAACTCAAGTTCGGGTAGGTTATAGGCAACACCGCGGGCCAGGAGAAGCGGTTTAGGGCTAAGGGTTTAGGGTTTAAGGGTTTAGGCGGGTTTAGGGTGATGTAGAGATCTTCGTCTTACCCACGGGCGTTCCCTTTGAGGGCTGTTCTGGCTGTTTGGTAATGGATTATCGTATACCAGCCAACAGGGGAGCCCTAGGGTCTATCTTGGACGCCCATGGGACCTAGTAACCACTTATAACTGGGATTAGAACCCTACTTATAATTGGGGGGTAACCCCCTATAAGCCCATTTAGGAGGATTATAAGTAGGGTTATAAGCCAAGTTATAAGTGGTTACTAAAACCCATGGGCCTCCAAGTAGAGCAAAAAGCAGGCAGGACCCCACCAAGAAGGGATCAAGACTTGTGAGAAGCAGCCATCAACTCTGATGTTTAAGCCCAACACCTCGACCCCAGAAATCCCAAGACTTAAAAAAAGCTGCTACTTATACTGCCAACATCCCTATGGCCGGCTGAGAGCGGACCCAAATTTGGAGAAGCTCCGATTTCTGTGCACCCGAGGCCGAGCAAGACGGCATGCTCGCCCTGAGATCGGATAGCAACGTTCTGAATGCCTGGATCTCCATGGGTTAGGATTTAGAGTTGGGGGTTTAGGGTTCTTCCCCCTAAGTGACATGAAGCTCCAAAACGGGCTCTAGAAAGACGACGGGCCTTTTGAAGGAGGTCTACAGAGGTTTGCTCTGACGAGCCAAAAACGCCCCTTGTCGCCTCCCAATAACAACATATGCTCGGCCTGAATTGTGATTAAGTCAGGGGGGGAGGCTACCTATCATGGGCTCCCTAAACCCTAAACCCCAAACCTACCATTGGACTGGATCCTATTGCTAAAGCGCATGGTCAGTTTTCGTGATGTGTGGGGGACTACCCGCCTCTCGTGGGTTGCTGCAAGGCCCCTGAGTGGGGGTTTATGGTTGAGGGTTTAGGGTTTAGCTTATCCCCTAAACCCTAAACCTGTAAGGGAGATGCGTTTAGCCAAGGTAGGGTGTAGAGCTTGGGGTGTTTAGAATTTAGGGGGATTCTGCAGCCCACCACCTGTAACTGCGAAAATCTGCGTCGGAAAAAGCACGCCCAGGGTGTTGTCAGTTTATCTAAGGACTTTTGGAGGGACCCCTACAAGGGACCCTTGTGGCTTGTGGGGGTTAATATGAGGACTACCTAGGGATATAGGGGTTCTATATCGACTATTTTAGGGCTATATATGGTAATGGGATTAAGGGTCCCTATTAGGGGTCCCTCCTAAAGTCCCTAGAGTTTAGGTTTTGTCATGTTTAGGATATAGGGTTTGGGTCCTAAGCATTCAACAGCTATGCATCTAACCTTTGCAAAAGTATAGGTAAGGCTGCTTAAGCCTTGTGTACTGAGGTCAGGGATTTAGACACGGTGAGGGCTTTAGGGTTAGGGAAACGCCAAACCTCAAACCGTGTCAGGGTTTAGGCTTGGGCTGGGAGGGACGAAGCGCTTTGGGTTCCTACGGTGGATACTAAAAATCCTGCATGACCCTAAGTACCATATACCTTGGGAATTCTTATACTATAGTATATTAAGGTCATGCAGGATTTCTATTATCAACAGTAATGTAGACTCCTGATTAACAAGCCCCCTCCCTTTGATAGGGATTATAATAGGGATCCTAGTATTCAGGCCCTTAAAGGGAGGGAGTTTTAGTAATCATGGGTCTCCATTACCCTACAGAATAAAACCCTAAACCCTCAACCCTAAACCCTGAACCCTAAACCCTAAACCCTATCCCCTTTGTGGAGTCCTCCTTCGGAAGGTCAGTTTTACTTTGGGTCCCCTTCAGCCTAGCCAGGACTCTGGCCCTAGTTTGGGATGTAGCGGGATTGTTTCAGCTCCCAGGAAGCCCTGGCTGCTTGCAATGAGGACTCCTTTAAAATTAGGATTTAGGATAATGTTCATGCTATAGCATCGCTGGATGTTGATGTTACACCACGAATAGTGGGTGGGATCACCTCAAACTTTTAGGCCCTAAATCCTACGCCCTACACTGGGTGGGATCACCTTACTTCGTCAGAATTCTGCAAATTCGTTTCGTGGCCCAGGACATGCCCTAGACTGTAGATGGCGCCCAAGCTCAACCCTGAATCCTAAGCTCATGGATTGCCCTACTACCCCCCGTCTATACTACCCCCCTAGGTTTCCCCCTCAATTGAGGTTGATTGGGGATAGTTAGGCCTAAGTAAGGTTAATTAACCTAGGGGGGCAGTATTGAGGGGGGATTCGGGGAACCCATGATAAGCCCCCAGACCCTAAAACCTAAACCCCAAATCTTCAAGCCTGGCAGAGTACATAGCAGTGGGGACATATAGGGATCATGGTTTAGAGTTTAGGGTTTAAGGATTATGGTTTAGGTGCATTACCCCGATAATGGAGAATCAGCAGCTGGGAAAGAAGATGGAACATTTGTATAGTGGAAACGGGGCTTATGTAGACATTGATAGAGATAATCACCCTTTAGTAGTCCCGTATATAATACCTTATATAATCCCCTTTAAGGAGGTAATATTATAGCTCATATAGAAGTTGATGGAAATAACTGAGATAACCACCAATATTGTAGTTCCAGATTCCTTGTATAAGGATGGTATCGGGTACGTACCGTTTCAGGGCTTAGGGTCTAGGGTACCATTTCCATCAAGTTTCCATGTTCTTTTCCATATTATGCTCAGTTCTCGGAACAATATCCCTGAACCCTAAACCCTAATCATTGCTAAGCTTCGGATAGTAGAGAAATGACCCCGTAAAAAAAAGAGAGAAAAATCATTGGCCCCTAAACCCCTAAATTATGCCCTGAGGCCTTACGCCATGGCAAACCCTAAACTCTAAATCCTAAACTCTAACCCTAAATCCTAAACCCTAGACCCTAAAGCCCTTTTGGGTCCCCTAAGCCCTAAACCCTAGGCGAACCTAAATCAGCAACTCTAAAGGTACCGTCGGGTGAGTGCGAGTTAGGATTTAGGGCTAAGGATTTAGAAGCGAAGGCATGGAGTGCAGATTTAGGGTTTAGGGTGTAGGGTTCAGGGTTGGAGTTTAGGGTTTAGGGTTCAGGGTTGGGGACACTTGTATAGATAGGGTTATAGGATCCATTCCCAGCAGTCCTTTCTTACCATTGGTAAGACAAGCCGCATCCGCTGCAAGAAGGCTCGAGTTTGCCCAATACATCTTGCATCATTTCTGGGAGTTTCCGAGCAAAAGGGAAAGGTCCCTGAGCATTTTTCGGAATCTCCCTTCTGTGCAGTGGCCACCCGCGGGATGAGGCACGGTCTTTGAGTTGTGTAGGAATCATTGATTTGGGATTTAGGGTTTAGGTGGAGGTGTTGTCGGGCTCTACGTGGACTTGCTAGTGGTGAGTAGGAAAAGAAGGATTTTGGGGTATAGGGTGGGTATTGTTTTTGCGGGAGTACGTAGGAACTATTAGGATCCATTCCCTCATTCCCTGGCCCCAAGCTCTGAACCTTAAGCCCTAAGCCCTAAACCCCACACCCTAGACCTTGTTTACTACACCGTGAACCCTCAACCGTAGGTGAATACCTCACGGGATCCAATTCCCGTAAGGTTTATGGTTTAGGTCGTAGGGTTCAGGGCTTAGCATTCACGGGTTAGGGCTTAGGGCCCAAGGTTTGCGAATTAGGTATCCGCACATAAGTTGAGGGTCAAGCAGGTGTGTGTTGTCCGAGGGTGTCTGAAGGGTTTGTCGATTTGCCGTAAGCTTCCTAAATACTTCAATGTAGGATACTAAGCCCTGCCTTGGATGGAGGAAATCATTTAGGGTTTAGTGTTTAGGGTTTAGGGTCTTGCACCACCTTAGAACCCGAAACCCTGCAGCCTAGGAATGACAGTAACATGAGGTGCCTGGATGGTGGAAGCGTTCTCCATCCACCAAATTCCCGATGCCTAGTACGGAAGCCATGCTTTGTAAAGCATATGAGCTACAATCTGAATCTAAAGTCCTTAAGGGGGGTTATATAAGGAAATATATAGGGGACTATTATAGGGTTTATTCCGGGGGCACTAGCAGTTTAGACTATAGCTTAGCTCAATGTCATATACAGATATCCTGGAAGTTCCTTTGACAACTTTTTTCTTCTCGTTTCTGTTCGCACTACTTTTTTTGATCATTTCCATGGAAAGTGCTCGTATCCCCGAAAAGTACTACGAACCCGTGAAGAAGTAGTACGAAATGTGAATAAGTGGTCGTGGCATCACATCCCTTAACCCTATAAACTCTAAACCCCCAAACCCTATAGACCCAGATGATGATGACGATTGATGTTTGATTCCTGATGTCATGATCGAGAACATCGAAGTTCGCAGAAAAGCCAGGGCCCTGGTTTTTCTCAGCGCCTCGCCAGCTCAAACTGTTCTTTGTACATTCCCAAAGCCTTCTGCATACACCGAGTAGTCAACTTTTGAGGGCCGCAAGTACGAGCTAAGCGTGAGCACCGCCCGATGAAATCCTCGTCCTGCCAGCATGCCATACCTTAGGGATCACAAAGTTACTCAGAATGGGTCTTGAGGTTTGTTGGTTGGGGGTCTGAATGCTGTTAAGTAACATAAAGTGTTGAGGGCCAAGTGCTCCCCACGCAATAAGTCCAGGGTCTGATGCTGGCTGAGATGAATCTTTGGGCGTAGCCTGAAAAGCTTCAGGCCTCTTTGCTTTGCAAGGGTAGCGAGGATACCAAAGCCTTCCTCAGCTGATTTATGATCATTAGGAATTAAAACGATTTCGCCAGGAAATTACTATCCAAAGGGTTGCGCAATCAAAGCTCGAGTTTCAACCATGTTCTCCCCAGCTGCTGCTACCAACAGCCGGACTTCATGAGGAACAAAGACCCCATGCTCTCTACTGGTGCGGAAGTAGAAGTTCGCACAGTGCACAGTGTAGCGCAATGTGTCCACAATAGCATCCTGGATCGCCTGTGTGGAATTGTTAGGACCCCCGGTTAGCACGCCCCAAGTCTCAACCCTATAGCCCTGATCCCTAAACCCTAAGCTCTCGGGGTGGATTATCCTGCTGTTGCAAAACAAGCTACCATGTCCGCCAAGTGCTGTTCAAGCCAGGCCAAAACAAGCGATGTATCATACGCTTTTCCCCCAAGCGATGTCGGCCAGGAATTGTTGCTTGTCCTTGCAGCTTGTAGAAATCCACCAAACTTATACCCAAAAATCAACCGGCCGTCATTTTGGAACCATTACGTACAGACCCTTTAGACCCCCCAAAGTTAGCCCGGTCATTTTGGAGCCATATATTACATACAGACCCTTCGGACCCCCCAAAGTTAGCCCAGTCAATTGGAACCATTACATACATGACCCTTCAGACCCCCAGTCATTCTCGAACATACAGCAGACCCTTTCAGACACCCAAAAGATGGAACCACGAATGCCCATTCACTTGGAAAGCCTCGGTATAAGGGCATAGCTACTAGGGTTTAAGGTTATATGGGGTACATATACACACCCAGAACCCTAATACGACGACGACAATGTATACGACGACGACAATGTATACAATGACGACAATGAACCCTGAACCTCGATCCAAATTGAGGCCAGTTTCATGTCGAAGGTTTGCTTTGAAAATCGGTCACAACTTGTCGTTTTACCATGGGCAGAGCAATAGGCAATAAAAGATGCGTAAGCGACCTCCAACCGGGAGTCCAAAGCCCCCTCTCCAAAGGCCCCAACAGTCGCCAGCAGAATCACTCCAGACGCAGCTAGGTCCTGGCCCCATCCGATATGAAACGTATGCATGGGGTCCGTGCTGATTGTTTGCGTTCTGATCCCAGGAATTAGCAGCAGGCCCACATCGTCAGTTTTGTGGGGAGATGTAGTTCTGTTCGCAATCGTAGTGCGCCAAATAGCATCTTTCGAAAGCACATGCCAGTCCTTGGCCATCCCACTTACGGAAATTAGGGTGATCTACGTATACTTCATTATACCCTATAATCCGATAAACCCTATGCCCTGAACACCCTATAAACGCTGCCCCACAACCTGCAAACCCAACGAAGAATCCGTTGCTTCGCAAAGGTGGCACTTGTCCTTGCAGATGTACCCGGTCGAAAGTCGGTATGCCTGGCAGGGTTTCGGTATACTAGTATAGGTCAGCAAATGAAGGGCATTCAGATTTTAAGGGTTCCGGATACACCATAATTAGGGCTTTCCTCCCGTAGTTTAAGGTTTATAATGTAGATCGAAATAGGGCATATACTTTAGGATTCGCACTACAGAACCTGACGAAGGTACTTCCAATCGCCCTTGCCCATGATAGCCGCCAGGTGCAGCCGCACACCATTCACCTGAATTTCCCACAAAACCCTTAATTAACACTAGCGCTACGCTATCCTGACCACACTAGCTGATGAACATCTTACGTTATGGGACCCAGGTACCTCTATCCCATTGTAGAACACATCTCGAGCATCTTCAGCAAACGCCGTGTGCAAATCCTGAAGAGTCTGGTCGCCAGCAAAGAGGTGGGAAGATATACAGCACGTCAAGAATCGAGTTGTAAATGAATGCCTAGACGTTGGGGACCAGAGCTTACAACATAAAGTTGTCGGGAAACACCAGGGTAGCTAGCCATGGTTCTTGCGTGCAGCTAAGATGCCCGCTTTCATTTGTCACAAACATTCCAGCTCTGGAAATCAAGGGTTGGAAGCTCTCAACAAGAAAGGGCTTGTTTCGCAATCCTTTGCCTTCATCCCCATGATGGGCATAAGGGATGACCCTCGACAAAGCTTGCTCATCAAAAACCTCAAATGCTGGGTGCTCTGGGTCGATTGAGCGGTAGGAATGCCAGAAAGCGGAGAATTGCATTTCCCATCCAGCTTCATCATCCAGGTTGCAGCCCCCTAGTAAGTAAGGCGGGTGGTGCTTGAGGATTGCCTTTGTCCAGTCACTAATGCGGATCATAGGCCATTGTACAATCTCAACATGCGGTCTGGGCTTCCGCAATCTGATAGTGACAGGGACTGAGGCAATGTTAACAGGATATTGTGCACCAGATGCATGCAAAAGTCGGTGGAGATTGCGACACACATTCGTCCGAGATGTTCCAGCTCTAGCTATCTTGCGAAGCATATCATTTCTGCCTCCTGATCAAGTCTAGGGGTTCATCTGGGGCTATATATCGATCCCTATAAACCCTAAAGACCCTAAGCCCTTTAAACCCTAACCCTACAAACCCGACTACCTCAAAACCCTAGATATATATGTTTAAACCCTATGGACCCTAAACCCTGAAAACTATAATTTATGATTCCCTACACCCGAATAGACCCTAGCTATAGATGTTCGAGGGTCGACGTCTGCGAACTCGACAAATCATTTTGGCAATCTTGCTTGTCCGATAGGCAGACTCTGCCTTAGACCAATGGATATGGTGCTTGGGGCATGAACCACATAAACCAGGGATTGCAGGACCTCGAAATGCAAATTTAAGATAAGGGGCCCCGTGCATGTAGTCATGCAGCAGCTCGGCAGCCAGCTCCGAATCAGAATCCGGATCACGACCTCCATGCATTCTTAATTAAGTCAGCTCTCTAGACTCTACACCCCAGCAAACCCACATGTGATGGGCCCACCTTGCCCATCATTAGCACCCCTCCCAAGTAGAGCTCGAACTGCACGGTCACCTGGCACGCCGCGCCAGGTGGGTTCAGTGTACACGCAGGCAATTCTTCGAGGAGGACCGCGCGCGCTTGCAACTTTTCACCCCAAGTCAAGTCTCATGCTCACTGCAGCAAGCATTGTAATTGGCTGGTGCATAGTACCCCGTGTGCAAATCTTAGTCAGGTACATGCATAGGGTTTACGGAAAGCTTGTCGGTTGACTCTTGCACCCAGCTTTGCAGAGAACTTGCGCTATGGCTATGGTAACCCCACAGCACCTCAGATCCTAGCTTCGAAAAAAGCTGTACACTGCCTAGCGCCCCTTCCTGCGCTTCTTTGAAGGCTCAGAGGCTTCAGCACAGGCTCGCTTACCCTTTGCCTGCTTGCCCGTTTTGGCAAGTTTTTCATGCTTCATGCTTTTGCCTACCGACTTGCTAGGCTTGCCCGAAACTACCCTGCCACGTGCTGGCTTGTCTGGCTTCTCCTTCTTGACAGCAGGGGCTTTGATGCTCCTAGGTACACATTTTAAGCACATGGAATATCACTGGCGAGGCTGATCTACCTACTATAGTTCATGAATTCATTTCTGGGACCCCGGGCTTGGCTCGCGACAAGAGGTTGTTAATCGCCACATCACATTTGGTAGCCGCAACAAAATCCTGCATCAAGCGCTCCTTCCAGGACCTGGGCAGGCCAGCTGGGGTCTACGAGGCAATGATGGGTCAGCAACATCTTTTAAGGCTTAAACCGCGAGGGGTGATCCATGACATGGGTCTGGGTTGCCAAGATTTCCTCATAGATGGTCTGGTACTTGGCAATTTGGGCCTCCATCTCTGTAGCCAACCTGCAATCAGAGGCAATAGCTTGGGATCGATTGAATATGCTACCTATAAATTGGTTCCGTTCCTGCCTTGTAGCCCGATCAATACCGATGTTCTCAAGCTTCTCCTCGCAATCGCTTGTGAACGCAGGATTTAAATGTCCTCAACCCTAAACCTTATATACCCTAGGAACCCTAAACCTAAAACCTCAACCCTAAACCTATATAAACTCCTATTAACCCTATACCAGGCCTTGGCTTCCGCGCATTTGTCAAGCTTCTTTCCCACAACATCGACATAAACAGGCAACAGACCTTAGACACAGCGCAGTAGCACCCAAATTATGAAATCAGCGCGCCAATCTGCTAGCTAGCTTTATATAGTACGAGGAACCTGCAGGGTCGGAGTTCTCCTGTAGAACCGGTAGTTGAAGGCTGCTTTTCCCGGACCCAGATGCTCTAGCTGCGGCATTCATTTGCATTGCACGGGCGTCCAGAGTGGCCCCTTGACTCCTAAGTTGAATGCATGCAGACTCATGCAGGCTACTAGTGATAAATAGATAGCTATAGGTAATAATAAATTTAGATTTTAGCAAGCAGCGTGACGAGCTCGTCCGCGCTGACTTTGTTGCTCAGCAGAGCTTCACCAGTAGGGTCCTCAAGGGTCTAAGGGCAGGGGTTGGTTAGACAGGAATGTGCAGGGCTAGGCTTTTGTAGTTTTAGTCCTCCAGGTCCATAGTCCCTGTCATCGAGGAAGATTGCCCCTTCGTAGACGTGTGCTTGAAGGTCTCTTTGGTAGGGATCCGCCATTCTTCTGCTCCATGGACAGGATTCTTCCGAATCAAGTTTCGGGCTTCCGCCCATTTCTTGGAATTCTTGATCATGTCCCTTAGCAATTTGGAAGGCTTTCGGATCTACTTTTATAGGCATGCATGTCTAATAATGCGACTAGGAAACTCCGTCCAATTCTCCATCTGAAGGCTCACTTCCGTATGCCATCCGCCCTCTATCTCTTCCTCATTCTTCTTCTCTGCCCAGGTCTTCAGCTGTAGCTCCACACCATCAAAGCTTCCATGTTCGAGAAGAAGTTGTCGTAGCTTCTCTTCTTAGGTACACAAGTAGCTAGCAGAAATGACTGTAAATACATGCACGCGCAGTGTACATTAGCTAGGGCACTTCCATCCGGAGTAGAGAACAGATCCTGGGCCGCCTGGCTCGCAGTCACCTTGCCCTTGGAATTTGGTGTGAAATACCGGCGCATCCTTGGATAGGGCTCTGTTGTTTAGGGAATCGGGCTTTGAAGGATTGCGGGATTATGTGTTATGGGTGTGGGCCTTTAATTAAGATTAGTTTCTTCCAGTATGTGCCATCCTGGTACATGGAGGCTGCAGGCTTCAGGGGCTGTGCTCTGCGCACGAAAGGGCTTGGCTTCTCGTGAGAACTCGACAGGGCCTTTACATGGGATCCTCCTGGGCTTGGTTCGGACAACTCTGGGATTGCCTCGGACTTTCCTGGGCTTGGTTCGGACAACTCTGGGATTGCCTCGGACTTTCCTGGGCTTGGTTTGGGCAACTCTGCGATTGCCTTGGACTTTCCTTGGCTTGCTTTGGACTTCCTAGGGGTCCTGTTCGATGACTTCTTTGGGGTTGTCTCGGGCTTTTTTGGGCTTGTCACAACCACCTCCTCTGCTGGTTCTTGTGGTAAGTCACTGGGCGTGGGCTGTGTTGCAGGGACTTCAGCCAACTGACTCGCTGAAGGTTGCCGGTCATGCAGCCACGGCGATGCAGGGTTGCCTTAGTTGAATCCCATATACAAAATTAACCTACGTATACGTCTCTAGAAACCACTAATACCCATATACCCTAAAGCCGTTAACCCTGAAAGCCCTAATCCCTAAATGGTAGGCATGGTGCTTGGCAGCTGAAGCTGGCGTGGTTGTACAGGACTACCATCTTGGATTGCCATAGACTCCATCCCGGTAGTCAACCCAGTGTTTAGTTTGGGCAGTTCTGCTTCTGCGGTTTGGCTTGTTGCTGCAGCCGGGTGGCCTGTTCCAGGAGTGGTCTGGCCTGTTCCAGGAGTGGTTTCACCTGTTCCTGGGGTGGTTTCAGCTGTTCCCGGGGGGATCTGCTGCAACCTGGAGCCTTGCTTTGGGTCTGGTGTACTTGGTAGCACCTGTGTCTCTGAACCGAAGCTGCTCTGGGTCTGCAACCTCAACGTATTCGCAGTGGACAACAGATCTGGGGCTGCGCCGAGCCCAGGCACAAAGAATCCAGCTGCTTTCGGGAAATGCATGGCCATGGGACCTGAGCCCACAACCCAGCTTTTAGCTACCAACAGGTTTCTGGAGGTGCGGAAAAAACCCTAAACCCCTTAAACCCTAAACCCCAAGCCCTAAACCCCAAACCCGAAACCCCAAAACCCAAAATTCAGCTGAGAAACCTGGTGAGCCAGGCAGCGAAGTTGGCGATGCCATACCACCATCCGCACCCAGCTCAGCTTGAAGTTGGGCAACTCTGGCCATAGCAGCCTTCGATTATAGATTAGTGAATTCGGCATTCGAGGGTTTTCTGGGTGATAGGACAATTTGCGCTCGGATCAATTAAGAAAGGTTGCTGCAATCTGCACTTGCAGATCTGGGGACTCCATGGCTTGTTGGCTAGCTACCAAACCTAGCCCTTGCTCAAACGTTGGGCAGCCTCGTAGAGTCTCCTGAGACCCCATGACTATGGTACAGCAGCTGGTCCGAGATATTCTGCACACAGCAGCAATAGTGCATGCAGAGGCGTGTTCAAGCTGCAATTAACATGTTGACAGTCAGCTCCCGAAGATTTGTCTAGGAATGCGTAGCTTCCATGACCGAGTCTTGAATTTGTGGCACAACAGCTGGGAAAGCCAGGCTGATCTTCTAGAACCCAGCAGTCGAATTATGGTCTGCAGCCAAGATCAGATCGCACCCAATCAAAGCTCATCGGGCGCTGCAGATCCTTAGGCACAGGAACCGGAATTCGAGGAAAACAATCGAAATCGTTAAGTTTCGAAAATGTAGCAAAGTCAGAAATCTGGATTTGCGGCGGTTTGCGTGCAATTTGCGGCGGTTTTGCGTGCAAATTGCGGCGGTTTTGCGGTACGATTTGGTGACGATTTTTGCCGAAAAACAACCATTTTTCAAAATTCAGAGATTTGCGGGCATAGCTTTTCCTCCGAATTCATATCTAGAGGCCCCGGGTTGGCCTTCTAAATAGGTTTGAAGGCTCTACCCTCAAGCAGCCGAGGGTCCCTCAGCAAAAGCCTGGAGATCATCCCGCGTTGTCACCTCATGCAAGCATACTTTCTCCATGCAGACTGAATCTATAGTCACCCAAGAACAAGCGAGCATATGGATTGCAACCATGCGTCGTAGGCTTCTAGTTCCAGCTTGAAGTCCATTATCGTCTTGTGCCACGTGTCTGGAATCACTAGTGACTTGGACTGTAGCAAGTAGAAAAAGACATCCACCAGCTGAGCCTCCCTCCAGACATCACCCAGTTCAGACATCACCCAGTTCAAGATTCTGGAACATTTGTTGGTCAGTAAGCCTCCCATCCAGAACTGGTTTCTGCCTCAACGTAAAGCAATGCCTCGGCCCATGACCCATGTGAAGGTCATAAATGCATCGAGCGAAGGCTTCGGGGTAGGCCCTCGGCGGAAGTGAAGGGCTTTGGGGTTTCCAAGGTCTAGGGGTTTTTAGGATCTACATAGGGATTTTGGGGATTTAAGGCATATAGGATTTAGGGCTCATGGGATTCCCAAGCTCTAGGTTATATATGGGATGATTCGAAGGTCTTGGGCTTGTCAGGCTTAAGCTTTCTTGCTGTTTGGGCGCTGCTAGTTTGGGCACTGGAGGCTTAGGCCTTTCTTTCTCCAAGGGTTTACCATTTAATTGCGGCACCAGCTTCGAGGTTCCTTTCAGTTCTGCCGTGCCCTGAAAGCGCATCCGGCCATCACTTGCTTCATATCGGCCTCTAGCAAGATTAGATTGGAGCAATCGATCAAAGTAGGCATCTAGATAGAATTTATAATTGCATGCAGCATAAGTTTAGCAGACTTGCAAACGTGATCTAGAATAGTCTACAACACCCCCCCCTATATATGATTTAAATTATAACTATAGGCTAGATAAGATCATGTTCACAAGTCTGCACTAGCCAGATGCTGCTCAGCTTCGGGTGGTCCTCACACTTGTGCGTGCAAGCCGCTCATCTTTGGTCAACACATTCGTGGCCTTAAGGTCTACTGGGGCCCCAACATGTAGTACCGGATTGAAGTGCTAGTTAATGAGCTGAGTCACAAGGCCAGCAGCCATGTCATAATTGTTACACCACGCCACAGATCTTTTTGGGCACTCTCCGCCATGAAGCATCATCCAGAATCTTTCAAACCATACCTTGGCTTCATGTAGGTGACATGTACCCCTGCAAAACCAGCCCCCACAACAATTTCAGGCAAGCTTCCCAACAAATATGGTTGCAGAACTTTTCAAATCTCCAATGCCGGGAAAACACCGACTGCGAAGATCCCGGTTGCTCCACAATCCACAGCACTTGCATTGATGTGCAGAGAATCAAGAGAAGCGTTAGCCTCAGAACAAAAACTCAAGAGCGCACTAGCTACTAGCTAATTACGCCTATTCAACAGAATGGCGAAAAACACAACATTACCTGAAACCTCCCCATGAGCCGGCTGATGGCTAGATTGTTGCTCCTTACCCACTCCAGCTGAAGATTTCCGCCAGGATTGACTGGTGTTCTCCAAGAGGTTCCGCGGCTTACCACAGTCCATGAGCTACAGTCGGGTCCAGCAACCATGAGTCCGAAGGGGATCAAACACAATACTGTGTGGATTGCAAGCCTAGGCAACATGAAGGAGTTGGGGTTGGTAGAAAAGTACATACCGATCTCAGATCTCCAGGGGGTACGTTTATAGATTGTATGGGGAAGTGTTGGAGGCCCTTAATTTGGGGATAATTATATGCATGGCCAGGAGCGCGTACCCAGATGGCGAATGAAAGTTCATGGATCGGCCGTGGATGAAATCATATTCAACCGCAGACAGACCAGATTCCCTGTAGACACGTGCTATGCATCCCTCGCCAGAGAACAGCTCCACTAAGTTGTACTGCGGCGAAACATTTGTAGACCATAGAAGTAACAACACAATGGCGATGAACACCTTGGCCCAAAATGAGCTTTCCACAGAGTCGCACTACAATATTGCACGCATGATCTAGCTGCACACATAACCCATCATTCCCCTATTTGGCGCCTTCGGGGCCTGAGCCTGCATCAGGCGAGGAATCAGGTTGTCGACCCCACGCATATGTTGATCGCTAGGTCCTTCAGGCATTCCTGTGGCAGGATACTATGATGACAGGGGTCTACTTGTAAGCTAGCACAGTAAGAGCTCTAGGGCAGGCTAGGGCTATGAATTGTAGCAAGGCACTCAGCCAGGTCAGCTAGTGAAGCTGTCGAGGGCGTGATCCAATCAATGGCAAGCAGTTGTTGAGCGCAAAAGGCAGCTACAAATCCTCAATGGATCCACAACTTAAGTAGCGCAGTGTGTCAAAAGTCCCTCGCCCCATTACCTCAAGCACGCCCCTATTTGGCTAGGATGACCGATCATAGCATGAAAACTAGCCCACTCAACTCTCAGGCTTCGCGCCAAGAATGTGCGAGCGGATGCAACAGGACTGTCAAGCTTCTATAGGGAAGGCATTTATGCATGGGGTTCATGGTGGGACAGGCCACCCCTAAACCCTAATATTATATAATATAACTTTATACCTACAATTCGGGGGCCCGCCCCTAAACCCTAAACCCCCAACACCAGAACCCTCTACCCTATATAGACCTATAACACCTGCAATTCGGGGGCCCACCCCTAAACCCTTAACCCCTAAACCCAGAACCCTTTACCCGTATATTAATATATACCACCTATAGACCCTAGGGCTTATAATGCTGTATGACCCTATATACCCCTATAATACTCAGCCAGCCAGACTTCCCGATGATGTCCTCGCCGAAGCAATTTGGAAAGGGATTTCACCTGCGGAGGGAATAGCTTCAGGGTAGTGATAGGCCATTCAAAGGGCAGGGATGTGCTGCATTAATTTTTGGTGCTGCGTGTGATTCGGCACTGATCCCCGGCCGTGTAGCCTTGCGTCTACAAACACAAGCATGTAAATGGCCCTGCAGCAGATCTTCAGCTGCAAGGTTCGGATAATTTGTTGCCCTGCTAAAGCACTGTCCTGGACATTTCAGCTAGCGGCTTTGAAGCGCATCTATGGCACATATTTCACAATTCCCAAGTTGCAGGGCAAGCGCTCAGAATCGATCGTTTGGGAATCTACTTCGTAGATCAACCTCAATCCATGGCTTTGTAGGCCTCAGATAAGCCAAAGCCACAGATGTAGTCTACTAGCTCGTAATAGTACGTAGAATAGATCTGAATATGCCAGCTAGCAGCCTCTCGCGCCAACTCCCTGCAAACAAGCTCATCGTTGTTCTCGCTGCGGGCTTGCTTCAGGGCCCTGTGGTAAGCTGCACTCTTGCGGCTCAACCTGGCTTTATAATCATCACTCGAGGCAGCAGTGGATTTGGATATCTTGGCTTTGGCTTTGGACTTGGCCTTAGCTGATGGTTTGCTAGCGTAAAACCTGACGTCCAAAATCAAACCTGAAGCTACTTAAGATCCCCGGATATACATATATGTGCAAACCCTAGGACCCTAAACCCTATACATCCTGAAGAGCCTTAATCAGACCATCTTGCTGCAGGAGAAGCGGCTGCCATCTCCCAGGGCTGAGTCTCAACATTGTCCAAGCCTCATGAGCAGATGTGTGGCAACAGCTTTGAAATTCCAGGGATCAAATCTAAAGGTATGTATGCTATAGCTTGTATACAATTAATTTAGCTGAGCTTCATTCGGAGTGGGTTTGCTTGGGCTTGGCAACTCCAGTATTTGCCTGCATTTCCTGAAGAACTTGCAGCTTCCGCTGCAATTCAAGAAGCTCTCCCATCTTCTTCAGTTGGGCCAGCAGCTCGAGTCCCTTAGCCTAAGATTCGCGAATGTGCATTTTATTTTATAAGTCTGGACTGTATGTAGTACATGCTGCAATCAAGCTACCTGCGCCATACCATCAGGCACAGTCCTCTGCCCAAACACATTCACTTTCGGAGGCGTAGTCAAAGCAGGCATAGGACCTGCAAAGCCAAGGGCGTTGAAATCTAAGATTGCAGGTCAATAAATGGGCCTTTGGGGTCGGGCGTCACAATCGCAATGTACTCATCCCGGGGGGTGTTTGCTGGGGTCGGCAAAGACGCTGGCTCACTGCTTGCAGGCTCCAGGGTCATAGGCTTGCTGGGCATGGTCGAAGGAGCGCTGGCCTTCCAATTCCCAGCACATGCATGGTCAATTCTAGAGATCTACCAATAACGCTGCGTGCTACTGACAACGAGCCTCCGGAGCAGCATCATATCCAGCATTTGATGACCCAGGGGTCATACCTTAGATCAGCTAGAAAACTAATTATTAGTACAATGTTGCTAGCTAGCATAGAAGCTTCTGCAATATGAAAGCATGTTGCAGCTCAATTATATGAAGTAAAGTTGCCATCCCCTTCCTCATCACAATGAACGGGCTCATCTTCTGTGCAGCTGCACTCTGACTCCCCACCTTCGTTTACACCTTCACATTCACCTGAACCGTCCGAGAGCATATCCTCATCACCATGATCAACACCATCGTCGGCAGCTGTGCCAACGTTAGGCTCCACTGTTAGGCCCACAGCGCTCATGAGCCTAACAAGCGCTTGCTCTCTGGGAACATGCCCTCGGCGAACAATCAAGTTGAAAGTAGATATCATTCGCCGGAGACTCCATGCTTGGCTGTAAACGGCGCAGCCTTGTGGGCAAAGGTTATAGGTATGAAGTATGGCCATGTGCCGTCGAAACTGCTACGAGTGCTTATTCAAGTTAAGAAGCCAGGGATGGGAATTTCCATCAAGTCGTACAAAGACTTGATGTGCAGCATGCACGTCTGAACAGAAGGCCTCATACCAAGTTGCTGCAGCGCAGCTTTCAACAACGTCTCATTGAGGGCAATGGATTCCCGAGTAGTTCCTGTGCCCATGATCTGAACCTAGGATGAACAAAACTGATCAAAATTCAATGCACAAGTAGCCACGTACCCTGCATGCCTTGTAAATCTATAATCAGTAAAGCAGCCAACTGAAGCTTTGAGGCTAGCCTCCGAAGCTCTTCGCAAGCTTCCCATTGTTGCGCAAGCACCGTACTCATGCCCCCCGCTGGCAGCTACGGATTGAGCTTCCCAAGCAAATCAACTTGAGCCCTGCAAGATGACATAGTGCCCCAAAGTCAAACGCTCCAATTTCAACTGCATGTAAGCCATATCCTGCAAGCTAAAAGAGAGGGGAAGCACACCTTGTTGCCGAGGCAGTCGCCATGCCATCAGTGGATGCGATGAGATGATGCAGGGTCTATAGCATAGGTTTAGAGTTATATCCGGTTAAGGTTGTCAGCTAGGGTTGAAAGTACATAAGGGCCGGGTGTACACGCTCGATCTAGCGTTCAGGGTATAGGAAAGGTGCAGGGCTGGGCTGAGGTAGGCTTGGATAGAATCATATATGAGTTGTAGAATCCAATAAGGGACTAATTATACGGAATTTTACGGGGGATACCAGGAGTTTATAGACTATAGCTCGCATATGTAAAGGGTCCGGAATTCCTGGAGATGTGCACTATATTGCAGGGGCCTGCCAGGGGTGCTCATCCTAAAGCTAGCTGCCATGGGCCTTCATTATCAGATCAAGCATGCACATACGCACACCCATGCAATTCCATGCAAACCCAAGAAACTAGTACGAAATTTAGGAAACTAGCTTTTGTGCTCGAACCCGCGGAAAGCAGTACAAAGAAGCAAGAAGTAGGCAACAACACAAACAACAACAAATAAGTTCTCGAAGGAAGTTGCAGGATATATATATATATATAAATATTCACGGTCTTTTGCCTGAGGGTCGTGGCCAAAGCTTACGGCGCTGGAGCTCAGAATTCGGGCTTCGGCTTTGGGATTCCTAAAGGCTGTTTATGCTTTAGGGTTTATGGTTTACGGTTTAGGCCTTAGGGTTTAGGGTTTAAGGTTTAGGACTTAGGCTTTAGGCTTTAGGGTTTAGGGCTTAGGGTTTAGGGTTTAGGGCTGAGGCTTTGGTGTTTAAGGTTTAGGTTTTCTTGCTATACCCATCCCGATTTTGAAGCATGATGGGACAGGGTTTGGAACGAGAGTTAGTATGTGGGGCCCTGTCCGGGTTCTATGTTTGCGTGAGGACATGCAAGCCACAAAAGTCCCCTTCACCTTCATGTACGCCCACTTTCGTTGAGGGCCTCAAGCTGTTCTCTGCTACAGGTTCGAGTTACTTTGTTCCCAAAGCTTATTGGGGGGTTGCCAACATGTAGGGGTCACGCTTCCACAGGGTCCAGCATACAATACGGATTCTCGTAGCTCCTTGGCACTCTGATGGGCCCTTAGACGCTTAACTTTTTGGAAATCGGCAAAATCCCTTCTATTCCTATTTCAGGTACTTAATACGCCCCACAACCGCTAAACCCTAAACACTGGCTCTTATTTCAGGTACCCTTCAGCTGTTAGAAGTGCAATGGTGGCAGATTAGGGTCTATATTGGGGTCCCGCTCTCGATGGAAGCTTTGGTTTAGAATTTAGGATTTAGCTGTTTAGGGTTCAGGGCTCAGGGGTTTCAAGGTTCAGGGTTTAGGATTCAGGGATTCAAAGGTTTAAGGTTTAGGGTTGAGGGCTGGCGGAGTTTCCAACGCCAATCAGTCACCTCTACTTGCAAGACTGTAGCCTGATTCGTTTCAGGTTTAGAGTTTAGGGTTTGTGGTTGAGGGTTTAGGGTTTAGGGTAGCCTGATTCTTATGGGCGCCTAAAAGCCCGAAACCCTAAACCCTACCCACTAAGGGTTGAGACGTTTATACGTTTCGTGTTTGGGGTTTGGGAAAGTTCCCCTTAATGTAGTATAGGGCCGGGGTAGGGAAGAGATGGAACAATGGCACATATGGAAAGATATAATATATCTACCAGGACCTTCCTTGTACCCTTAATTGGGGATATATGGTCCCTAATAGTGGGTACTTAGGCCCCAATAGAGGGTAGGAGGAGGGTCTAGGTAATATTGATATCATCTCTATGTTAGGTCCGACTTTTTGGGTCTTAGCTGAAATCCTTTGAAAGCATCAGCAGACATCCGCAGCAGCAATATGGTGTGCATGTTTTCGCCGTTGGGCCCACCCCGCAAAGCCCAAAACTCCTTAAGCCTAGACCCAAGCAACACAAAGACTTGGATTTAGGCTAAACCCTGTGGTCGCCCCGAAGAGGAGCCAATCCCAGCAAACCAAGACAGTTAGGGATCTTGCTCTCTATGGTGCGTCTGTTCTTTATTTGCTTCTTATGCTTCACATTATGCGGCAGCCACCCACCATTACTACCACTGCTGTTTTTCATCCGTCTACTGCTCACACTGAGATATTTCGTCCTCTTCCGGCGGACCGTCCTTCAACTTCACTTCGAGTCCTCAAGCTTCGCAACCCCGAATCCTTGCTCAAAGCCGAAGAATCGCAAGACAACTCCTAAGACCTGAGCCCTGAAACCCTAAGCCCTAAGCTCTAAACCTTAAGCCCTTGAACCCCAATCCCCCGAACAAGACATTGCGGGAAGCGCAGGGTGTCTTGGCTTCTGCATGGTTTCTGGCTGGCACAGGGAACGCGAACATACCACAGGCCACGTCTGGATGAGCACAGGGCAGCAATGAACTCCCCAAAGTTTACGTTGCTGTTAAGGATCTTACAGTAAGTTACTGTAATAAGGAGCCCCAATTCTTAGTTCTTTACTATATACCCAAAGCATGATAGCTTCATTGTTTTAAGTTACTATAATAAGGAAGCCTTATTCTTTAGAACTACATACCCATAACATGACAACTTAATTGAAGTTCCTTAACACCAGCCCAAGAGTAAGGAGGGTTTTGGAGTTTGGGCCTTAGGGTGTAAGGTTCGGGATTGGGGGTTGAGGTTATTCAGTGCTCTTTGGCTTCGGGGCGTTGCATTTAGCAGAGTTTGGGATTTGCGGTCTGAGAGTCTAACCCAGACCCATGATTAATAAACCCCCTCCCCTTAATAGGGATTATAATCGGGATCCTAATATCTAGGTCCTTAACAGGAGGGGGTGTGTGAATCATGGGTCTACATTAGGATGTGTAGGAGTGCAGGGTTGAAGGAAGTCCTGCTTGCAGCTAAAGGAGAATGTCTGCAACCACGACGGTTTAGGGTTTAGGGTTAAGGGTGTGCAATTACGACGGCAATAGAATTGCCTTCCGGCGCCCTTTTTTTGGTCTCTGTGTGTCCCTATATCTCCGAAACATCCTCAAGTATGCCCATCCTGCGCCTGCGTGGTTCTGAAATTTTGGGGACCGAATCGCACTATCACCCCTATATGAGCTATAGTCTAAACTCCTTAAAGGGGATTATATAGGGGATCATATAGAGAAGTACTATAGGGTTATTAATGGGGTACCAGGAGTTTAGACTATGGCCTATAGCCCATAGAATCCTTGCAGTCGTACCCATACTTCTTCACTCAACTGCTTAACTCCCAAACGTAATCTTAATCGCAAAGCCCAACACTGGCCCTACACCCTGATCCCCAAGCGTCAAATACAAAGTGCTAAACATTACCTGTACGGGTGCAAAACACTACCTGTAGTCTCAATCAAGGACATGTTCATGAATCAAACTTGCTAAGCCGGCGGGTACTTGCTATTTGACTGTAAGCCCCGTATATAGTCCCTGTACCCTAAAACATGAACCTTAAACCCTAAACCCCAAAGGCTAAGCCCCGAACCCCAAACCCTATAAGCCCCAACCCTGAAGCCTAAACACTAAGCTTGAAACCTTGAACCCTCACTCAGCCCGCAGCCGGTTGAGCGCCAAGGAACAACTCATCGATCCGCCGCTGAGTCTCAATTTTGGCAGTTTTCATGTGGTAATCGCTTCCCCCTAATAATANNCCCCCCCCGTAATAAAAAATAATCCGGTGGGTCAGAAATTATTCATTATTAGGAGTGCATATTTATTGAAAGGATTTGGTAGGGCCGCCTTTAAATTCCTTTGAAAATCAATTAACATCGAATTAAAATCCGTTAGAATCAATTGAAATTTAATTAGAATTCCTTTTAAAATCAATTAAAGTCGAATTGAAATCCCGTTAGCATCAATTGAAATTGAATTAGAATGCCTTTTATAATCAATTAAAGTCGAATTGAAATCCCGTTAGCATCAATTGAAATTTAATTAGAATGCCTTTTAAAATCAATTAAAATCGAATTAAGATCCCGTTAGAATCAATTGAAATTTAATTAAAATTCCTTTTAGAATCAATTGAAATCGAATTAAGATCCCGTTGGAATCAATTGAAATCTAATTAACATTCTGTTTAAAATCAATTAAGATCGAAGTAAAATCCCGCTAGAATCAATTGAAATTCAATTAAAATTCTGTATAAAATCAGTTAAAATCGAATTAAAATCCCGTTAGAATCCATTCAAATATTTGTTTAACAAATTCCTTGTACAATCAATTACAATCGAATTAAGATCCCGTTAGAATCAATTGAAATTTAATTAAGATTCCTTCTAGAATCAATTGAAATCGAATTAAGATCCCGTTAGAATCAATTACAATCTAATTAAGATTCTTTTTAATCCATTAAAACTGAATGAAAATCACGTTGGAATCAATTGAAATTTATTTAGCACTCCTTTTAAAATTAAATGAAATCGAATTAAAATCCCGTTAGAATCAATTAACATCTACTTAACATTCCTTTTAGAATCAATTAAGATCGAATTAAAATCACGTTAGAATCTATTGAAATTCAATTAACATTCCTTTTAAAATCAATTGAAATCGAATTAAAATCCCGTTAGGATCAATTGAAATTTAATTAGAATTCCTTTTAAAGTCAATTGAGATCGAATGAAATTCAATTGAGATTTTATTTAAATACGGCTAAAGGAAGCGATTACTATGTCTAGGATTCGGGAGTTTTAGGGTTTCAGGGATCAGGGTTTGGGGTGTGGGGGTCTGCAATACGCACCCCGATACCATACTGTTAGGGTTTAGGGTTTAGTAGCCTATGAAGTATACTCCTGATTGTAGTTGTTCCTCGAAGGGGCCCCCGATTTTTGAAAATCCCTGAGTAGCCATCGGTTTTTTGTCTGGGGTTTAGGGATTATGCTGTAGGGATACAGGTTGCAGTGTAGGGTTTGGGATTCGGGGTTTGGGATTTTGGGGTTGCCGCACGCTTAGCCCGACCCATACGAAAGATCCACACCCTGGTGGGATGAGCTCTAAACCTTACGCCTTAAGCCTTAAGCCCTAAACCTTAAACTCAAAACCTTAAACCGTAAACCCCAAACCCTAAAATCCTAAATCCTAAACCCCAAACCCCAAAATCCTAAGCCTTGAACCCCATACCCTAAGATCCTAAATCCTAAACCCCAAACCCCAAAATCCTAAGCCTTGAACCCCATACCCTAAGATCCTAAGCCTTAAACCCCAAACCCCAAATCC
>CAJNIZ010045704.1:117846-129922 GCA_905231905.1 Symbiodinium pilosum | reverse complement strand
CCCTCACCATTTGCGCTCCCGCGGTCGGCGGACTGAGCCGGAGGCTCTTAAGTAAGATTTGGTTCTTTATAACCGCTACGAGATTATGGTATCATTCGGTATGGGAAAGTTCGTATAGCATCCTTATATGAAGGACTGCTCAACTAAGGGAAGTTTCAGGTCTTAGCTTGGTGGGGCCATTACATACATTGTAGTTTCCATCTTATTTTCCGTTTTCCCAGCATAACCCTAATATTACCCCAATAATAGTATTCCTAAACCCTAAACCCTAAGCCCTTAACCCTAAACCCTAAACCCTATCCTTGGGATGCCTTCTCACCTTCTTTCTTACTCTGGGCTTATCCTTGGTCATCCTTTGAAAAAAATTGCCCTCCGCTTAGGGCTCCTTCCAGTTTCATCCTTTAGCTCCTGAGGTTTTTGGGATTGGGGTTTAGGGTTTAGGGGGGTCTGCGCCAGCAGTTACAGAAGAATTGCAATGTGCGATTTGCTGCCTTGGGTTGTCAAACTGTGAAAGCATCGGCAAGCCTTTGAGCCCTCACTTTTGCAACCTCCCATCCACAAAATTCAAACACTCAGTGACGTATTTGTTTGCAATGTCGTGGGGCAAACCAGCAGCTCATGAGGGCTTCGGGTTTGAAGGTCAAGGCTTTAGGGCTTTAGGGTCTCAAGTCAGTAGACTTACTACTCTTACTCCGACTCTTGCTGATACCACCATCACGACCTCCACCACCAGAAGACCAAAAGGGACGAGCGTCTCTGGATGCTCCATGAGCGCTTTCACGCGCGGCAACAGGTCGTCCACGTCGGCCCTGGCCTGGGAGGCGAACCACCTGGGCTTTCATCGGAGACCTTGGGGATTAGGACTACTATAGTACATTGGGGTTATATTGGGATAATGGAAAAGAAAATGGAAACTATAATTTAGAGAACAGAGGGTCCCTTCAAAGGGGAAAGGGGGTTTGGCATAAAGGGTTCCTTCAAAGGGAGCAGGGGGCAGCTCTAGGGGATGTATAAGGATACTGAGGCTTGGGGTTTAGGGGCTTGGGGTTTAGGGTCTTCAAGAAAGGGATCTTTAGGACAGGGATCTTCGGAGAATATCATTGGGATTCTGGGGCCCTTCTTGGCGATCATAAAAGACAACTTTGAACAACATACGGTTAAGAGGGTGTACTTGCGGGGTTGGGGGACCAAGGAAATATGTTAGCAACAGGGAGAACCGGGGCCACTATATGGCTTCTAAGTATTATAGGTCTATTTGCTAAGTCACCCTGACCCTGCAAGAAGACTGTTGGGGATGAGGCGTAGGGCTTGCAATTTTTTCAGGCGCGGATCTGATTTCTGGGTCATTAGGCTTGGGCTTTGAAGTCCCAATCCCCAGCCCCGAATATGAAAACTTCCACCTCTCTAATTGCAGATATTCCCCGTTTGTTCTGATATATCACATGGGCGTTTTTAACATGAGCTATAGTCTCACCCCTTAGAGTAGTCGGCTATATATACTTTCACTATAACCCCTTTAAAGATTTTTTTTGCTATAGCTCATATGGGGAGGCGATTCTAATTTGGGTCCAGGGCTTGGGCCTTCGGAATTTGGCACTGGCTTTCTCTAGACTATGGGCTCGTTCTGGGTACACGGTAAAATATCCACGTCACACCAATGTGAACACCCCCCCGACACTCAATAGAAAATACTAAAAACTCGCCATAAAATAGACCTTGTACCTTGGGGGGGAGCACATTTAATATTGGAGGTGGGGGTGTTTAAAATCCGTGTAAAGGGATTATGTCATCTGATCATCTAGCATCTTAACTATCCAAACCCTGAACCCTACACAAGAAGGTGGAGCTCAGGTATTTGGATTTTCTGGTTCTAGATTTTTAAAGTTTTGCTCGCAAAGGTGCGTGGGTAGGCTTGCTTCTTGGGCAGACGTCTGACCATGGAAGGAAGCGCACGCCAGCATACTGCCAGGCTACTGGGCAAGGGCGCCTAGCTTGACGATTTCTAGCTCGGGATTGTGGCCTCTGCGCGGAGAATTGTCACGGCTCAGAGGTTGCAATGCACAAGCTTTCCCAAATTAAATGATGCGAGCCCCGTTGACGCCTCGACATCTGAGAGTCTATGGCAAGACCGCTCCTTGGGGGAACTTTGCCTGGAAGTCAACTCTTCCAACATTGATACTAGCTGCAGGCGATGTCAGTGTAGAGAGATGTACACAACTTACGCAGGGGTACTACGGGTGTCCCAGAGTGATGTAGGGGTTATCTTGGTTATATGGGGATGATTTTCGAAGGTGCTTTTGGGGCGTATGGGGTTAAACAGGCAAGTGGCGTGGGAGAAGTGTAGTAGACTGCATTCAAGCAGTGGCTCGCCATTTTTCGTATAAAGAGGGTCACAGGAGGGGGGATCCTGCTTAAAACAAGCTCCCAAAAACCAGAACCTGATCATGATACTATATACTATACAAGGGTTATATAGGGATAATGGAAAGTAAAATGGAAACTACTATGTAGGGTAGGGATAATGGAAAATAAAACAGAAACTCAGTATAATAGCGTCTATATTGGGAGTTTCTAGGGATAATGGAATCAAAGTGGAAACTACTGTGTAGGGTAGTGTATGTATTGGGATTATACAGGGACAAGGAAAAGTAAAACTGAAACTGTAGGGTAATGTATATATTGGGATTATATAGGGATAGTGGAGAATAAAGTGGAACCTACTATGTAGGGAAGTGTATATATTGGGTTTATATAAGGTTTTTGAACCCTTCTGGACCCCCGGAAAAAACCTAATCCAATCAAGGGCTCTCATGAACCCCTGGAATGGACCTCTGGGATTCACGGATGCCCTTGACCATATAGAACCCGGAACCTTAAGCTGAACCCCCCTGTGATGCCCTTGGTATTCCTCGCGCATCCCGACGGCCCCCTTAGGGTGTAGGGTTTAGGGTTGAGGGTCTCAGGGCGCAATGCATCTTCGTCCCAGAAGCTTGTCGATCACGTTGGCATCACCCTTGGCGTCCGCAATGAACTTTTCAACGGCATCTTTGGCCTCCAAAGCTCGGCTTAGGGCTCATTGCAATACTGGGGTCATATAGGGGTTGTATTGGGGTTATATAGGGGTTATAGGGATAATGGAAAAGAGAATGGAAACTACTATTTAGGGTTTAGGGTTAAGGATTTAGGGGCTCATTGCAATAAGGGGAATGTATATGGCGAGCAGATAGAAATCATGGAAAAGAAGATGGAAGCTACAATTTAAGGATTCTTTGGAGATCTATAGGGTTTAGAGATATTGCCTCCAAGGGGAAGAGCAAATGGAAAATGACATAGAAACTGTGTTTTTTTGAATATCTATAGGGCTGTAGGGAGATTTCTGTATTCCCAAACCTAAAATTAAGGCCCTGCCATAGTCATGTACGAGTTAGAGGGTCCGTATCTTGGGGGTAAGGGGTACCAGAGCCCCCTCATTACGCTAGGGACGCTCTTCAGGTGGGATGATATATCAGAGCACGCATGGCTTATGTGGGGAAATTACCCACCTCAAGACACACTAAACCGCCCTAAACCCTAAACCCTAAACCTTGAAGTTTAGGGTCTAGGGAGCTTAATGCCTTCCAAAATTAGGGAGCCAAGAAACAAGTGCATTCTTCTGACAAACTAAAGCAGCCGAAAAGCGAATTTAATCGTAATAAACATATCCACCGCCTGGCCTATCTCAAGGTAATATGGAACCCGGCCAAATGTGATGGGGGATACCCAAAATTAGGTGTTACATTTTTGTTGGGTGCGGGGCCTACATTAAGGATTGAGCCTGGGACCATAACATTAGAAATCATTTAAGCTTTTTCATTCCATAATCATCCATATAAAGACCTATACAAGCCCAGGTGTCCATGCCATTTTCCACTTTCTTTCCCATTCGAAATTCGATTCTTCATTACTCCTATAACATTGGTGATTCTTCGAAGACTTGTTGAAAGTATGGCGCGTTTTTGGTTACCCTTTATGCTAGGGCCGTAGTATATTTCGAAGCCCCTGAGGAAGACAACCGGACAATTTAGACTAAAGAAGTCTATAAGTTTGACAACCGACAGTTTAGCCCTAAACCCCAAACCTCTAAACCCTAAAACTTAAACCCTAAGCCCTTAACCCTAAAATGCAAACCCTAAACCCCTAAACCCCTAAACTCCAATCCCTAAACCGAAAAGTCCAAACTCAAAATCCCTAAGCCTTAGCCCCAAACCCTAAACCCTAAACTCCAAATCCAAACCCTAAACCCCTAAATTACCTCAGACGAGCAAACCTCGGCGCTCTCCGGCATGCCGGTGAGGCAGCTGAAGGCCGCCAGCTTGTCAGTCATCCCCTTGGCCTCGCATACTTCATAGGAATTTAATTAGGGTGTAAGGATTGGGGTGTAGGGTTTCGGGTTCAAGGTTTAGGGTTTTTTCGGTTTAGGGTCGGAGTTTAGAGTTTAAGGATTCAGGGTTTAGGGCTTAGGGTTTGGGTTGTGGGGGGGCTTTGATGGACCAAGCATTTGCAGGGAATACATGAGAATAAAAAAAACTTTAGAATAGTGGAATTACATGAATGTTTGGCAAGTACCCCCATCATCGCCATCACTATATACAACCATCACTACTATCTAGCGGCGACACTTCGCTGCGATTGGGTCTAAACATTCAACAAAGTGAGGAGTTTTTAAAAAAGACAGTTCCTGGGTAGGCCCTAGACCCTAAACCCAAAGCCCTAAAGTCACCTTACACCCTAAAGCCCAAAACCCTAAACCTAAACCCGAAAATCCAAAATCCGGATTAAGGGCTCAGGGCCTAAACCCTAATTCAAGGTAGGAGATCAAGCCCACCTGTCTTTGGGGATTAGGAAAGTGAGCTCTCAAGCTCCGGGATCACGATTGAAGGTTCATAGGGTTTTGGAAAGGTGGATTCTATGGGGTTTGGGGTTTAGGGCTTGGGGCTTAGGGTTTAGGATTCTGTTTGGGTATATGGTGGACAGAGGAAAGACAAGCAATTATACAGTATGTTGGGCTTGCGTCAGTATCCATCATGACTATCGGGCACCCACGCGAGATTAAGGTGGCAAATTCTACAAAACAAGCAATAAAATACCCTAAACCCTAAACCCTTGGGGGAAGGTGGGTTGGCTACTCTGAGTCCTAAACCCTACATGCTGAATGCTGTAGTAGTTTCCATTTGCTTTCCCATTCCATTACTAGGTTGGCCCCTAAAAACCCTTTGAAAAATATTAGTACAAAGGGTCCCTTATTAAAGCCATTAGGGAAAATATTAAATATCCCAGGGGCCTACCCAGACTATGTACCCATTTATAATCCCTTTCGGACGGGCATTATCAGCGAGGCCGCAAAAAGCTGTATGCAAGCCATGTGCTAAACCTTAACCCTAGACCTTATAGGAGGACCCCCCACCCTGTAATAGTGGTACAATAGGAATATAATAGGATCCATCCTTCTTATCCCTTATAGCCACCATTACAGGGTGGGGGGCCCTCCTAACTTAGACCCTAAACCCTAAACCCTGCCGAGAAGCAGTGGTGAAGTGCTTCCCGCAGAGTTCCGCTGCCGCAGCATCGCCTTCAGAGATTCAAACTGTTTCGGGGTCTGCGAAGGGGTCGCCCCCATCCGAGACAGTCCATCTGCTCTACCCCGCCCATTCTGGCCTGCCGTGGACAGGTAGCCCAGGAGCACGTTGCGCAAGCGCCGCTTGCTGGCGCTCGGGCCGTCGACAACCTTCAGGATGTTCAGAGTCTGGAAGGTTTAAGGCAAAGTCACAAGGGGCTCATAATGTGAACATACTATGGGTTATGAGATTTTGTGGGCTGTGTAGGTATGCCATGAACTTTTTTGAAGCTGATGCAGTACCAATGTCCCGTGCAGGTATCACATGAGGTTATATGAAGCTGATGGAAGCCCATTTCAGCTGCAGTGCGGATCTATATGGGCAGCTCTGGGCTGCGCGCGCTGCCTCCCGGTCCCAAATCGAACAGAACCATTGTGTTATGGAGTCCATGGAAGTCTCTACAACCTGTACAGGTGCAGTAGGGTCAGACAGTGTTGGCGGGTAGGTAAGTACTTGTGGTTTTTGGGTTTGGGAATGCAGGGTTTGAGAATTCCCCAGATTAAGTTTCAGGAGTTACTGCTGTTGGTACTATTTTACTTTTATTGTACTTACAATTCTTACTTTAAATGCTATCCTTCCCCATGTCATTATTATTTCTAGCACTATCGTGATGAATCTATAGGGCTTGGGCTGAGCACGAAGGATTCGAGGAGAAACTCCTTGAGGAACCCGCTACTTCACTTACAGGGTCTTGGTAATTGTTTAGGCCCCCATAGTGTTCCTATGCCAAGACGGTGTCTCTGTATATGGGCAGGGCTGTCTGAAATATGGTTCCTATTTGGGTTTAAGCACTGAGGACCATCTTACCTGCAAAACAGCACCACATGTTTGACAACCTGCAAGGGATGACAGTCAGAGAACCCTCTGATGCTTATGAAGATCCTCGCACGAGATGTTCCAGGACCTGGAGGCCTTTCTTATGGTCCTGTATGAGGACTTTTTCTCATGTTCGTTAATACTAGCAGGAAATGTCATTGTGAAGGCGGGGTAGTTGGCAGACTTCGCGCAGAGGAAACAAAATGTTGTCTTTCCTAACATGCCTACCTACCCCTAAATCCTAGAGCCCTGTATCATTCCGACTTCGATTTTGTATCCAATACTTATCATTCGTTTCTCCGTTGCTGGGGCAACATCTCTAAGTCATGGTCTAATCTCGAAACAACCCCGTATACCTAGGTACAGTTAACGGATGCCTCTAATAGCCGGGAACCACTTCATCCCCAATAATACTTAGGGTTGAAGGTTTAAAGCTAAATTACAAGAAAAACACAACGGTGTTTGTTTTCCTTTTCCACTGCCTCAACCCTGTAGTGTTCCATTCATTCATTCCTTCCCTAACCAACCACTTTAGGTAGTGCTTCCTAATCTATTTAAATGGCCTTTGCTGCAACCCTATGAACCTTAGACGTTGAGCCCTAAAGGCTAAACCAAGTATCGTCCTGTCCTTCTTCCCCTGCAACCTGCCTGAACCCTAAACTGGCCCTAAACCCTAGGCCTTAGCCTATAATCCCCCTTAAATAGATAGAATACGGCTTTGGGTATATGATAATAAGATCCCCATATACCCCATATTCTATCTACTTAAGGGGGACTATAAACTCTGAGCTGTCCGCGTACGGCTCGTCATCCTTGGGCGTCAGCTCCGCGTAGCGCTCCCGGATTTCTGCATCCAGCTCCTGGCTGGTCGGGGTTTTAGGCTTATTTAGGGTTCAGGCTTAGGGTTCAGGGCTTGAAGTATACTTGCTCAGCCCCTCTGGCACTTCACTGTCAAGTAGGATTTAGGGTTTAAAGTTTGGGTTCTTGGGGCGTAGGTCTAGGACTACGCTTTGGAGGACTCCTGGCAGAACGGGCCCTCAACCCTAAACCCTCCTTGGCGATGATCTTTCGGATGTGGTTCCGGGCGTTGTGGAGCTTCGTTGGGTCGATCGGCGGCTTTGCGATCCTTTGTTTATCAAGTTATGTTTAGGGTTAAAGGTTTAGGGTTTAAGGTCTAAGGTTTAGGGCGTAGGGTAAGAGCTTAAGATATGCTTTAAGGGTTCAGGAGATTAGGGTTGGATCAGCCTTCAAAGGTAGACACGGCGTAGGGCCTGGGTTGAGGCTGTAGGCCCAAATCCTAAACCCTAAACCCTAAGCACTAAACCCCTATAGGGCCCCAGGGCCACAGGAATCCGAGATGAGTAGCCTATGGGACTGCCAGTTGCAGGTGTATAGCCCCCCTTAAGTACACAAAATGTGGGGTATGGAGATCTTATTGTGATTCTTGGGAATTCCATACTCTAGCTACTTGAGGGGACTATGTATGTGTCATGAAGACTGCATGATCTCTGCCACCCCCGACCGTCACGCCAAAGTCCTCAGCAGATTTTCAAGCATAGCGGGACCACATGAGCTATAGTCTAAACTTCTAGTATAACCCATAATAGCTCCTGTGACAACCCCCTAAATAATCCATATAGAATAAAACCCCCTGTAAGGAGTTTTGATTATGGCTCACATGGCGTGGGCTGGAGCCGGCTATTACACTTGGAGTCATTCGCAATGAGGAAAAGCACTTCTGAACCCCCTCAAACTTACTGGGTGTTAATTAGCAGGGAGTAGGGAACAAGGAACTCTAATCCCTGTATAATGGATTCCCTTATTCCCTGGTGAACCCCAGCATCAAAAACACCTGTACCCCTAAACCTTAAATCCTAAACCCTAAACCCCAAAACTGTTAACGCAAGCCAGCAGCTGCATCAGCGTGGACTCTGCAGGCAGGATGAGGGCGTAGGCAAGCCTGAGCTACTGTTGATAAGGTTCGTGGCTTCGGGTTTAGGGCTTAGGATTTAGGGTTTAGGCTTAGGGTTTGGGGTCCCCACAAGAATTTCCCTATGGTTCCCGTACGCGCTGCGAAAGCTCAGATGAGTAGTTCATTTGGATGCACGAGTTTCTGTGTTCCATCAGTTTCTCTTTCCTGTCTTCTATCCCTGAACCCTGCGCTTGAAACTACCTGAAATCCGCCATCACCTACAGCTTAGGAGCAAATACGCCTAAACAATGGGTGTAGGCCATAAAGCTGCAGGTAGGTGGCTTCACAGGTACTGCTAAACTTAACACCCTAAACCCTAAACATCCTAAACCCTAAACCCCACAAACCCTAAACCCCCTAAATCCTTAACCCCCTAAGCCCTAAACCCCCCAAACCCTAAACCCCTAAACCCCTAAAGCCCCTAAATCCTAATCCTAAACCGTCTGCCCAGCCACAAGGACAGGTCATCCGTCACCCGATCCGTCAGCGTGTTGCGCATGGCGTCCATGAAGGTGGCATCCGGACTGTGGAATTTAGGGTGTAAGGGTTTAGGGCTTAGGGATTCCAAAGGGCTAAATTAGCGATTATGAATTAGGTTGGGATGGGGTTTAGGGTTTAGGGTTTGGGGCTTAGGTTTGGGGTTTAAAGTTTAGGGTTTACGGGTTAACGTGAAGGGAAAGGAACAGGTGTCCGGATTATGATATATTACCAGTACATGTACGGCTACTATTTCTATTGCTTGGACCGTTCTTACGTATTGTTACGGTACTATATTCCTAGAGCTAGGGCCATTACAAGTACCGTTTCTGTTTGCATTAGACTTGTTGTTACTGTTGCTGTTGACTTTTCTGTTCTTGACCTTGCTGTGTGTTGTCACTGTTTTTCTTGGATTCTTCATCACGAAGACTCAAAGCATAGCCCTCAAATCACCATGTCCCTGCCTGAATGAATCCAAGTCATCAGCTGCGAGGGCATCCAGCACAGCCTGACAGTTCTGGCAGGTCAAACTGTTCCTCTTACAAGAACCCCTATAGAAAACCCCACTAATTCAATAATCATACTTAAGAAGCACTCAGCAACCCTGGTACCTTCCAGGGGCTGCCAGGAGATCCTGATGCGGGACCCTCCATCTCTGGCGCTTTCAGCAAAATTTTCTTTAAGTTCAAAGGTCATTCGGGAACAGGAGCACCAGGATTGGGGTTGACAGGCTCTATGTCGGCGGCCTACACGGACGTGCCCGAAGGTTCCCCGGCTATGAAATACCACAGTCAAAAGGATCAAAACCATACCTGCGCAAGCCTGTAACAGCCCTGGCCCTGCAGGCCAAAGGGAGCCCAGCCAGTCTTGCAGCTTGAATGTCTCGACGCTGTATGAAAAATGCGCGCGCATGCAAAAAATACTTGCAAATGAAGAATTTCAAACAAATACTAAAAACAACCAGAAAGCTCATGCTGGATTATGGATACTACAAATTTTAAGCGGAGCCCACAAGGGCATGTGCAGAGTCGCATCCCAGGGCTGCGTCACATGGTGTGAAGCGAGCAGCCCTCCCTTCAGGACTCTGTGGCTCATGTCGTGCCATGAGGAAAACGTCTGGCCTTGAACCCTGGCCAGAGGCCTAGTATAGGCACTTTCCGGGATGTAGTGTTTTGGGGTTTAGGGATGTGGGGTTTAGGGTTTGAGGTTTAGGGAAGGGATGTAGGGGGGAGTTGTTAAGGCGATATCTGGGATACAACCAGGGGGGTAATATGGGAAGCATAACAGGGTTACTTGAAAACTTGGAAGCCACTTAGACTAAGACTACATTCGTCCGGGTTGACCGTGGGATCCGGCGGATCCGGGAAACCGAATTTCAGGTTTAGACCTTCAACCCTAAACCCTAAACCGCCTAAACCCCAAACCCGAAACCCTAAACCCTAAACCCCCTAAACCCCAAACCCTTAACCGCTTGGGGTTCGAGGGGCTTCAGCGGCTTCATGGACGCGACCGCTCATGGAAGGCATGAATCAGTTACATAATGCAACCCCATGAGTAATACACCCCTCCTTTTCAAGGCCCTAATATTCATCTCCCTACTTTTGAAGGCCTTACTACTAGGATCCCAACTATAATTCTTATCTAATATTCATATCCCTACTTTTCACGGCCTTATTACTTTGATCCCTACTATAATCCTAAACCCTAAACCCTAAACCCCGAACCCTAAACCCTAAACCCTAAACCCTAAACCGCCTGTATTAATCAGGGGTTTTACATTATCCTGGATACATGTCAAACCATCCTGCTGGCCCTTTTATATTTTCTTGGGGTTTAGGGTTTAGGATGTAGGGGGCTTAGGGTTTAGGATCTAGGGGGTTTAGGGTATAGGGCCTAAGGGGGTTAGGGGGTTTTAGGGTTTAGGGGGTTTAGGGTTTAGGAGGTTTAGGGCTTAGCTTAGGGCTTCAGAAGCTCCAACTGGATCAATCTGGGAAAGAACCACCCTTAACCCTAAACCCTAAACCACAACCCTTTAGGTTGGTAAGCCATGGGCATGCTGCTCGGGAAAGCCTGAAGCCGTAAAACCTCGACCTTAAAAGCCCGCAGCAAGCCTAAAACCTAAAGCCTAAACCCTACATCCTCAGAACCAAACCTTGAAGTCCCGCCACTGCGGTTAAGGTTTAGGGTTTAGGGTAAGTCCTAAACGGATTTAGGGTTTAACCTTGAAATCCTAGAAGCGACATCCTGGAACTCTGAATTTCACCCCCAACTCCCTACATACCTAGACCCTTAACCCTAAACCCTAAAGCCCTGAACCCTAAGCCCTGAACCCTAAAACCTAAACCCTAAAGGTTCCGGCAGGCCTTGGTTCCCAGACGCTGGGTAGCCTGGCGCTGAACATCAGGTCAGAGGGGAGGCTTATCAAGGGGTTCTACCTTGCCCTTTAGGGACCATTTTAGGAAACCNNGGGAATATGGGAGCCATATTAGTGGTACATTGGGAAAACCCTTTCGGGCTACGACCTTAGGGGTCCGAGTTCTAATCCCTTGAGCTTAGGACGTAGGTTAGTAATCGGGATAACTGGGGTTCTCATAATAGGAGCTATAGTCTAAACTCCTTAAACGGGATTATGAAGGAAGTTATACAAAGTACTACTATAGGGGTAAGGGTTAGCAGTGAGAAGTATTCTGACTAAGTCCCCTGACCCTCCAAACACTGGAAGGGACAATAATGAGTTGGCTAGGATGTATATCCCTAAACTACCCTAAACCCTAAACCCCAAACCCTAAAAAAAAAAGAGTAGTAGTTAACTCCCGATGGCCTCCCATCGGTTGAAGGCGTCCGTGTCGAAACCGGCCAGAAGGGAGAGGCTCGCGTCGCTGTAATCATACCTTCAAGGTGTATGGGATCATATAAGGATATATAAAGGGATATGAGCATATTCAAGGTTTAGGGTCTGGGGGGTTATGTAGCAGGATTTTCAGGTTAGCAGTTACCAGGCGGGTACCGTTACATGAGGCCTATATAGGTTATGAGGCTTATATACATATACGTACATACATATGTATATTTTTGGGTAAAGGGGTATCCTCCCCCCCCTGCATTTCGTACACTTTCCTTATAACAGTATGCCTTTTAAACATAATGTTATACTACA
>CAJNIZ010045704.1:34382-108174 GCA_905231905.1 Symbiodinium pilosum | reverse complement strand
GTTAAGTTCTGGGTGGTTTTTTTTGCTGGCTGGTGCCTAGATTAAGGACCCTCCAGGTTGCGGAACCCATCTCGGCCGAGAAGTGTCTCGTACATCCGGATGACCTACAGTACAGCTTAGGGTTTAGGGTTAGGGCTTAAGGTGTAGGATTTAGGGCCTAGGGTGTAGGGCTTGAAACTTAAGGTGTAGGGTTGAGGTTTTAAGGTGTAGGGTTTAGGGTTTAAGGCGCAGGGCTTTCAGTTTGAGATCCCGGGTTGGGGCTTAGGGTGCATGGATCAGGGGCAAAGGTGCAGGGTTTAGACTTCAAGTGTATAGGGCTTAGGGCTTCGGGAGAAGGGTTTCGGGTTGAAGTTGTAGAGTTCCGGGCCTTCGGGTGTAGGGTTTAGGGCTAAAGGTGTAGGTTTTAGCAGTTTAGCGCTGAAGGTACGTATAGGGTGCAAAGTTTGCACGGTATCGCGCACAGGCATCCCATTTCAGGTGATTTTTGAACGGCAAGTCGGGAACCTGGGATATGTGCGGATTGAGGGCGAAATACCCTTGCACCTTTTCAGGATCGTAGGGTGACGCTTTTTTGGAATCTTCGGGCTTAGGTGCTGGCCATCACTTTCGCAATCCTCCAACTATACAAAGGCCACACCATTTATTTTTTCGACAGCATCAACCCCAAACACCAAGCCCCAAACCCTATGTGCGCCCATAGCCCCTCGAATCTTGGACCGTATGTATGTACAACCATTGTTTCGTTAACCCTGCACCCCAACCCCCAAGGCCTCAAATCCCTGCATGGAGGGAGTACCCCCAAAATCCTATATAAAAAACCCTGAACCCTAAACCCTAAGCCCTACATAGTAGTTTCCCTAAGCCCTACATAGTAGTTTCCACACTATTTTCTACTGTCCCTATAGAACCGCTACATCCCATGGAGCGCACCTCTGCCCCCTTGTTGTACACTGTGGCGGTGTAGAAGTTGTCAATAGCTGCCTGGCAAAGACTGGGGCTTGCTGATTTCTGGGCTCCAGGAGTTTCTGGTCAAGGTTGAGGACTTATGCTTTGGGTTTAAGGTTTAGGGCTCAGGATTTTGGATTTTGGGTTTTGGCTTTTGGGTTTAGGGTTTTGGTTTAAAGGTTTAAGGTTTAGGGTTTAGAGACGCGTTCATGGCGTATCAGACTTTTGCAAATGTTGGAACTCTTCGATTCGTCCCCAAAAATTGCATCACACCCTTTATGGACCTACTTACAACTCCCTGACCCTGAGCCTACACCCTTAGGAATACGTTGGTTTCCATTGTCTGTACCGTTCCTTACGAAGTCTCCCTGACTCTCCAAGCAAACCCGAAAATTCCAGCCAAGTTGCATACTTCTCCGGACGGATGGGATGAGCCATCGGAGAGGAATCCTGACAGGAACTCAGTTTGGGATTGGAGTTTAGGGTTCAGGGTATAAGGCGTAGAGCTCGCCTTCGAAAGTTTAGGGGCAGCGAGCGCTAAAGGTTGGGGACTTAGGTTTGGGGATTAGGGTTTCTCAAAATCAAGGTACTGTGCCTGAATCAGATGCAGAATTGATGGGCTTCCAGGTTCAGTGCTTCAACTATAATATAGCTACAATATACTATTCAAATATGTTTCAACTATCATCTAGCTACAATATACTATTGAACTAGCCATAGTATAACCATAATATAGCTACAGTATAGCTATAATAGGTGTGGCCTGCAAAGTTAGCCTCTAAAAGTTGGAAAATGGAATGGAAACCCCAGGTCCCTCGAAAGGGATACTGAGACCGTCACAAGCTTCATTTTTTGGGGTTCCCAAACAAATAAGGAGGAAATTAGGAAGTTGATCTTGAGGTCCCTTGAGGAAATCATTTAGTGTTCCTTCAGGTCTGCTTGGGAAAATGCAGGGGAACGACTGCCCACAATGGTCGTGTTGGGAACAGGATTGTTGATCAACCACCATCTCTCTATCAAGTGCGAGAAGTCTCTTGGGGGGCTTGTAACCGCAACCTCTAGTTACTCTAGTTAACTCCAGTCCATCGTTCCTAGGCCTGAAGACTCAGAAAATGCAAGCCCTTCTGGATTGGACCCCGCTGTAGTCCCTATATATTCTCCCTAGAACCCAGTCTCCCATTCCAATTCCTACGAAGCAACTTGTGCAGTAACCAACCTTGACACTCCAGCCCAGCGCGTTCCCCGCATGGATAATTACGAAAGTAACCTTATATAACCTCAATGTACTGTAGTTTTCGTTTTCTTTTTCATTATCCCTGTATAACCCCAATATATCACCCCACTATAGGTACTCCTACTACACTCAGCACAGGGCACCCTGGACTTTTCGGGGCCTCTAAAAAGGCCTTTACCTAAAACCCCCTCAACCCTAAACCTTAAACTACCTTAATTAAACCCTTCACCCTGAACCTGAAACCCTAAACCCTATATCCTAAATCCTAATCCTCAACCCTAAACCTTAAACCCTAAATCCTAAATCCTAAGCCTAAACCCTATTAGAAACCCTAAACCTTAAACCTTAACCCCACACCCAAAGCCCTTTTCGAAGACAACCTCTAGGCTGAAACCCCAAGCCATCATCCCCCCAAAAAAGCGTTCGTAGTACCCAGTTCTGGGCGGGGGATTGGCCAGATATATCCTACAGTGGATACTAAGAATCCTGCATGACCCTCCGCACCTCGTACCTGGAGAAGTATGGTACTATAGTGTGCTGAGATTAGTCAACAAGTCATCCAGGCTTTCTAGTATCAACAGCATATCCCGAAAAGCTTGAGTTCTATAAAGGGTCCGGTAAATCCTACACCACTCCCTCCTTAGACCCAAAACACTTAACCCCCAAACCCTAAACCCACACCCTGAGCCAGGTACACCCTAAACCACTCACTGCCCCGTCCTCTGGGAACTGCGCAGCCCTGAGGATGCGAACATCTTCGATGCGCTTCCGGGCGCGAGAGCCCATGTCAGCCGAGAACTCCTCGATTAAAGGTTGATAGGATTTTAGGTGGGGATTCTATGGGGGTATGAAGGGATGTATAGGCTTTAGGGTTTGGGGTTTAGGATTGCAGGTTTGGGGCTTAAGGTTTTGGATCTACGGTTTAAGGCTTGGGGTTAACGACCTAGAGGTGAGATTTTAGGGTCTGTGGCTAGGGTTTCGGGTTCGAAGCCCTGGGGATAATCACTTGGAGGGTCAGGGGGGCTTCGTCAGTCGATTAATGATGGGGGTGACTGAGGTTTTCATCTGCCTTAATCATGGATAATGGTAATGACATAGTATTAACAGTAGTAATATACGAATACTAGGTAGTAGTATAGTAGTAATAGTAGAGTAGTGATTGTAATAACAATTCAGTAGCTTCCAACATCAGGGGCACCACAAGGCACGCCCCACACATAACCTCGACAAGGACCCCCGAAACGGCAAAGCTTGCGGACGCCTCACCAGTGGATCAACTGCGGGTTTCCGAGCGACCCCACATGCGAATGAACCAAAGTCAAAGGGTTTAGGGTTTAGGGTTTAGGATTATCTACATCTCATTCTATTACTGCTACTTAAGTACTAGCACTATTGCTACTACTATTCCGACTACTACTACTACTACTACTACTACTGAATCAATAATTGGTGCGGGTGCTCCTGAAAATTCCTGTCACTAGTCCTCTGAATTTCTTGAAGCTAGGCTACAAGCCACAACAAGACCAGGGCATGCGGTCCAGGGCCCCCAAGGGCCGAAATGATCGTAGCAATAGGCATAATAGTAATAACAATAATAACAATAACCGTAATGGTAATAATAAGGTTTGTTCGTAATAATAGTAAAATTAAGAATAATAAAAGAAAATACCAGTAACAACAGTAGCAAATGGCAATGATGGTGATGATAACAAATATGATAATCAATTGTAGAAGGAAGCGTGATTTTGACCGTCACCTTCTTCTGAAGAAAAGACGACACATTGACATTGCGATGATCCTTGTAAGATGGGCCCCCGAAATGGCACCCCTCATTTTAGGAAACCCCCCATTTAGAGCCCTAGACTACAGCCTCGTCCAAACATCCAAACATCACTGGCTCCTGATCTCGATACACAGTCAGGCCTTCCTGGCACGGTGGGTTTCTCGTGGGGGCTTAGAAAGAATAGGCTTACAGCTTAGGGTACCTGGTAAGTTAGTACAGTAAGGTGATAAAACCTCTAACGCATAGAAAAAACAAAGATATCCCCATTTTCACGCTTGGCAAATCCAGCTCTAGTACGGCTTTAGCACGGTGTGAAGGTTCTTCTTGACATGTTTATGACACAGGTGCAAGCGTTATCGAAGTTGGGTTTCCGACATGGGCTTGAACATCTTACACCTAAATCCTGGCTAAACCCAAGTCAAGCACAACTATAGGTCATGACAGATCCATCCTTGTAGTCAAGGGCGATGCATCTGGCCATTGAATGCGATTCGGGTTCTCACAAGGTAGGCATGTTACAAGACACGAGTGTCAGCTATAATGCTAGCTATAGGGGATGTACGCTATACCTTGTTTATAACTAGATTGCTTTTCCTAAACCCTGCACCCTAAAACCGGCGCAGAAGCATGACTACTCAACGCAGTCACAGCCTATGATCCCAAATCTTCAGGACCTTACAGACCGTTCCCCAGCACTCCGACCAAAACACGAAGCGCTTAAACTGAAACGTACACACTTTTCCCAAGCATATAATAAAAACAGGATGCGCTTCTAGACATGACACCACCCAAAAACGGAAGGACACACAGACTTCGGGAAAGCCCTACCCGAAGTCCTACACCCCCCAACTGAAAACCCTGACCCCACCCCCTTCCCCTGCCAACCTTCAGTGTGAGCTGAAACCAGTCGCGGCAGGTGACCCGATTGCCAGTCCTCTCGGGGCTTGCGGAAAATCTTCCTTTTAGGGATGCTACTCCCTACCTTTTACGCTTTAGCCTAGGATTTAAGTAGGGAATGGACAGACCAATGGAAAAGCAAACAAAAAATGAAATGGAAATGATGAGTATTTAGGATTTAGGGTTCTGGGATTAACTTGCTGGAGGTGTTAGTAGGGAGTGAAAGAATGAAAAAGGCGGTGAAGGCCGCCGTATGATTGAGATTATAGGTATCAATTTCTAAACTCTCTACCCTCAACCAGCAAACCAGCAAGGTTAAAAATTAAAGGGCTTAGGGGTCTAGCAGCACAAATCTGCAGGGGATGCTGGAAAGGCTTGAGCTGCTCCCACCAACCGCATGCACGGGTGATGCGTTTAAAAGCTCCCCAAAACAGTGATTCCATGGTCCCTGGTAACGTCGATCGGTACCCCGAGATGGCCCATCCTCTTGAAACTAGGCCCTGCGTCTCTTCTTGCCTGCTAAGAATTTAATCCGCAGCTTGTCAAAGAGCCGTGATCGGCACAGAGTGCGGGATGAAACCAGCCCTAAATTCACTGCAGACTTTTATGATGTAAGCTATTGGGAAACAGCGTGTCTCTATTCGCCTTGGGAAGTAGGAGCCGGGGTTACGCAGCAACCCCTGCTCTTGATGGTGCGTGATTCCGATCCTCCAAGACACTCCTCTACCCGCCAAGCCTTTGGGAGTTGTCTAGTGGCACCACAAGCCTATACGTCCACCTAAGGCAACCTTCTGGGTTACCACATCCTCAGACTTGGACCCAAAGGGTTGTTTTGTATGAGCTGCGAAGGTCCAGTTGTGGAAGTACTCGTGGCCGATAACACCCTCGATGCGCTCATAGTCGTCATCCGTGGCTGTGTCTTCCCTCGCCTCAGATGCGCAACGATTCGCTTTGCACTGTGTTCCCTAGATGCCCAGCTTGTCAAGATATTGTTACTTGTATGGGGTCCTGGTTGGCACTTGGCATGCCCAATGAAACGACCAAACAACTGCACGTGCAGAGAAGCAAAAGGCAAGGAAGCCCGTGCAACATCATGATCCACTGCAGTACCTCATGTAAGCTGCCACGACCCACTTGGCTCCAAGGCATTAGTCTCAGGCTAGGCCATAGGGTTTAGTGGAGCCCATACGGCCTCATCATACACAATAAGCCCAAACCACCTCAAGCCTGAGACCTAAATTCCTGCTTCCCCCAAAATGGGGGGAAAGTCAACATAGGCACCCTGACTATAACAAGAACCCAGAAACATGGGCACCCATACTATACCCAAGTTTAAGGAACCTACAAAAAAGGCTCAGCTCAAGAGGTCCAAGGTGCCAAAGTCAGTGAGGTGTTGAAGACATTCAAGCCTGAGATTGAAATTAAGGGAGGTTTTCATGTGGGGGATTGTCAAAATTATGGTCCCTTTTTGGGTACCCTAAATATAGGGATTATAGGTACTACATTGGGGGTTCTATGGGGATAATGGAAAAGAAAATGGAAACTACTACTATATTGGGGTTATTTATACCCTATTAGTCCCTTTTTGGGTCCCCTAAATTAGGCCCCGTATTAGGCCCCGTATTATAGTAGGGACCCAAAAAGGGACCATAATTTTGACAATCCCCCATGTGGGTAGCTACCAGGTGGGTACCTCTACACGAGGCTTATGTAATGTAGGGACACTAGGACTATGTAAGAGCTATGTAAGGCTTGTACCCACCTGAAGCTTCCTTACATGAAAGGTGCATTTTAGGCCTAGGCCTAGCCTTAGCATAACCTGAGGAATCGGGGCAACTCTGATACGTGCTAACCGGTGAATAACTCAATTTCTGAGAAAAGCGGTGAAGGACAAACACTGGAAGGTCGTCGGAAAGGGCTAACACCAACTGCGCTCTCGCAGGAAGACTTGCATCTTACCAACGCGGCCTAGCAATAGCAGGCTCGTTCCTGCGCTTCATACCCCCAGGCCGGCTTTGGTCATTACTATTTTTATGAGTATTGCTATTACGAACATTATTGCCATTATTGCCATCCTGATTATTACCGCAATTATTGTCACTACTATGGGTCTTTCTAGCTTTTTTCTTCTTAGCTTATGTGTAATGTCTTCTGCCATCCCCCCCAAGGATCACTGCCGCAGTTCAGAAAGAACTGCACAAGAGCCAAATGAGGGTCCAGCTCTTGTTCTCCATGGCACCCATGTTGAAGTCCTGCGGTTCACAAGTCGTTCTCGCAGGGAACTTGGGAGGGTCACACTTATCAACTGGACCAGTCTACGACTCCAGGGTGTGGGATTTCTTCGACTGTTCAGGCAAGACAATCAGGACCCAACATCAAATGAGGACTGCAAACATCTGCAAACGTCCTCTTTTGATTTGGTGCGTCTGGTTCCTACTACACAGGGGGCAGCTCGAAACTCTCGAAGCCCAGCAACATTTTAGCAGGGTTGCCCTTGAGCCCCACAGCCCTCAACCCTAGACCCCTAAACCCTACAGACCATCCTCATTCATTCTTGCACAGTCCTTGACTGCCACAATGTTGTAGATGTCAAGGTCGTACTCTAGGCCGAAGCGATCCTGCACGTGCTGAATGTTTTCGCGCATAGTATTTAGAACAGCACTTGTGTGTTCCGGTTTAGAGTTTGTTGTACGAAAAGTTGGGCATCATGTTTAACAACAACCCAGTAAACATACTTGCTATACAAATAACCAATAATGATAATCAAAGTACTAACAGCAAAAATACTAGCAATCGAAACAAAACTGATAGTACAGATTGTGGTAGTAAAGCTTTGAGGCCGGGTTTTTAACTTCAAGGGTTCAGGGCTGTTGGTCACCAACATTCAGAAAGAATGGGGACTAAAGGTTTCATGGGAAGTCTTCCGGGATTCCTTAGCGACTGTGCAGGGGCTCGCTACGGATGGTTTAAATAATCAACAGGAAGTCAAAGGCACCCACGAGCCAAAAGACGACACAATGGTGTAGAGGTTCCATGAATTCTCCTGAAATGGCACAATGGGTCAGAAATACGATGTCAAGTGCAACGTTTTGACAACAAAAGATCCAGTCCGGTGCCATGTCCAGATTATGCATTGTGCGTTCTTACAGTTGCGCTCAAAAAATGCTTACACGTCAGAACGGTCCGGAAAGTGATGAGGGGACTCTATGACTTGCACCTTGCAGTCTTGCCATCCTCTCCGCGGATCTTGGGTTCAGGCTCTAGGGGCCCTCTTGACATCTGAACATCCAGATCAATTTTGCGCCAGCCTAAACCCCTAAACCAGCGGAAGAAATCACCCCGAGTCTGAAGGGCTGGTCATGCTGTCAGGGGCCCGGAAAATCATCAAACTTTAAGCTTTTCTGAGCGGCAAGCTACAGTTACACCAACTGAGAGCATGTATCCAGTCAGCCGCACCCCAGTCTGAACAGACTTCGTGACGGCACCACTGAATGAAAACCAGGTGTCCTCATCCCACTTCATCGAATTCTGAAGAGACCTCCCAGTCTTTGGCACAAGGTATTAGGCGTTTCTTTAGACTATACACCCACCAACTCACCAACCAACCAACCAACCAACCAACCAACCAACCACTTCAGCACTCAAAGCTTGAGCAAGTGGCCAAGTATTCCCAAACCCAAAACTAACAACGCACAACGCAGCTGTTTGGGCTAAGGGAAACTTCGGGGTTGCAGCGCAGGATTCCCCTAGACCCCGTCTGGGGCGTAGGGGAGAGTGGGGCACCTGCACTCTGAAGGTGACTCCCCCAAAAAACCGTTTTGACTCAGAATATAGGGGCTTAGGGTTTAGGGACTATTTTGGGCTAATCTGAGCTATGGTCTGCACTCCTAGTAGTCCTACCTGGATCCTCTCTATAGCCCCCTTTCAGGAGTTTAGACTATAGTACATATGGGATGATTTCGGGAGATTGGGATTTTTTTGGTGTCCATAGGTATGACGGAGAATCCAACGGAAAAGCAAGTAGGAAATGAAATGGCAGATACTAGTTCACACTTTATTTCAAGAGATGACAGCCGAGGCTTGTGTCTCAGGGCGCGGCAGGATTCCTACACATTTCCTAGATACTCCCCTAATTCAGATTGACTGCCTAAGTTCCTTTTTTGCACAGAAGAAGGGTTAAGGGCTTTGGGTGTAGGATTTAGAGTTTAGGCCTTCCTGGCAACAGGCAGCCCCCTTCCCTCCTGCTAATATAATAGAGGGTTTGGTGTTTAGGAGTATGCCAGCCATAAATCTGGGACCATGAAGTACCACGGGGTAGGGGGACTTTAGTACTAGGGAGACATTGCTACAAACCTAGGATCCGAGCTAAGAGCCCCAAAGCGCTACATGGGAGCTTCCAAAAACTGAAGTCTCCTCTTGGGGTCATGCTAACTGTGAAATAATGAGGACCTGCTTACCGGGGGTTTAGGGCTTAGGGTTTAGGATTTAAGGGCTTTGGGTTTAGGATGTATTTCGGGGTATATGAAGGGGTCCCAAGTTTTGCTGCCTTGCGCATGGGCTGGTGCTATGCGTATTCCAGGCTTCTTCTGCAAGAGCCAGCTCCCGCAAAGATGCCTGCCTTCATATGAGCTATAGTCTAAACTTCTAGTATCCCCCTTCATAACCCCTATGATACTCCCTATACAACCCCTTTAGGGATTTTAGACTATATCTCATCTGGTTGCTACCAAAAAGGGCATGACCTCAAGTACCGTATACCTTTGGAATCATGGCATTCCAGCCTAGTGAGAGCCATGCAAGATTTTATAGTCCCCCTTTATTAGATAGAATATGGCTTTGGGTATATTCTAATTAGATCCCCATATACCCCATATTCTATCTACCTAAGGGGGACTATATACCCTAAACCCCAAACCCTACACCCTAAACCCTAAACCCAATATTCTATCTACTCAAGGGGGGCTATAAGTCTGAAGCTTAGAACCCTCAACATCCGATACCTTGGCCCAGCCTCATGGCGTGCCAGAGCTGATCCTTGTCCTAGGGCTTAGGGTTTTAGGGTTTAGGGTTTTAAGGGTTTCAGGATTTAGGGTTTAGGGCACTTGACCCTAAACCCTCAACCCTCATTTATTGTCTGGACACCTATGATATACACTCACCAATATGCCAAAGGAATCCTATATTATACCCTCAAGAAGCCGCTACTTCCGCATCTTTCTTGAAGAGCCGTGGGCCGTAACATAAAAACCCAAAAGACCCCACCCTAAACCCTGACAAGCCTGTCGCTTTTGGGACACTTCTTGGCCAGGGCAGTGGGATGATTCCGGAAGTGGGGTCTTGGACCTTGAAAATACCTAGCTGTGTTGCTGCGGGGACTGACGAGAGAACTTAAAATCCATAACAGCAACCCAGACTGCAGGAGCTCCCAGAAGTGGCGCCCTAGACCCTAAACCCTGAACCCTACATCCTGAACCCTAAACCCTGAATCCTGAATCCTAGACCCTAAATCCTGAATCCTAGACTGGACCCCTAAACCCTAAATCCTTTTTCATTGGAAACCCTTGGTCTAGGTGAACCCTTGCAGCTCACGAGACGGTCCTCCTTGGCAGCAAAGATCTCCAGGTGCACATCCCTACCGGACTTGGTGGTGAACCTGCGGGCTTAGGGTCTAGGGTTACGTTATTAGGGTTTAGGGTTTAGGGTATTATGGTTAAGGGTATTAGGGTTTAGGGTTTAGGGTTTAGGGCTTTAGGGTTTGGGCTTAGGCCGTAGGGTTCGGGGTTTAGGGCTTAGTTACATTGAACCTGTGTTTCGTTTTGAGTTGCTCTTCTGGAACTTAAACTGGGTTACCAGTTGCCATATTAAGGAAACCTTATTTAAAGCCCTGTTTACTACACATCCATATCATGGTGAGTTAGTTTGAGTTCCTTACAGGCAACCCAGTCTTAGGGTGCCTGGGTTTAGGTTCTGGGGTCTCAAGTTTAGGTTTCGTTTGCACGGTGTAGTAATTAAAGTTTAGCGCTACGGGTTCAGCCATTGAAGGGGATGCTCATGACTCGAATTACGGAGACACGTCCGGAATCAGGGACTTATGAAAGTTCCCTTGGAGAATGTACATGGAACAGCTTAGGAGGTTTGGTTCTTCCTTCGGGAGATGATTTGCTTTCCTTGCTACATTCTTTTTGAGCTTTAGGGTCAGAATGACAGTGTTCTATATTGGAAGGTAACCATAACCCCTCAAACATGGCACACGCATTTTCTACATACTACCATCCAGGGTTGGACGCTGAAAGTTCACCCTGAACCCTCGGGATGCTCAGTTGAGTGGCCACTTCATGCCAGCTTTCTCTAAGGCCCTAAACCCTGAACCCCTAAACCGCCTAAACCTTAAATCCTGAACCCCAAACCATGGGGACATTTTCACATGTGGGGCCGGCAGCAAGGGACAGGAGCTATAATCTACACTCTGAGTATCGCCCTTCATAACCCCCATAATGCTCCCCTATAGAATCCCTTATGTAACCCCTATTAAGGACGTACAGTTCGTTTGAATACCAAAGCCACTGCTGCCGAGCGGCTTGTCGGTAATGGAGGCCTCATATCATGCAAGGATTTACCCTTCCCCAAGCACCCCCCCCAACACAGGCCTAAAAAGATTGAAGGAGGTGCGTAACATGACAGTTAGGAAAAAGTTTCTATAGAACCCGTAAAGAATCCTTACAATGACCTCATTATAACCCCTATAAAGCCCCCTGTAAAACCCCTGTTTTAACCCCTGTTCCCATCTTCTCAACCCCAAGACTGCCATACTGCCGGAAGCTTCACACAGTGTGCTACAGGCGCCTAGATAATTACCAATATCATTTTGAGGTCCATTTCAGGTACCATATACTATAATTATACAAGTAATATGGAACCAAAATATTGGTAATTATTTAGGCCCCTATATTCGGAGTTTACTGGTTGCAGGTTCCCCGTCAGGATATATATTTTGTCAAAGCTTTAGTGAACATTCCTCGCGCGGCTTTGGCAGAATGAAAGCTCAAAAGCGTTTCCAACATCGACTGAGTTTAGGATTCAGGGTTTGAGAGGGGCGTGTGAGGCAAAGGATACATACAACAAACAAATACTCATAAATGGCATATCCCTGCTGCTGAGCTCAAAAGGGGAAAAAAGTAAACCTTAATGTGGTGGCCTGATTAGTGTGGGGGGTCTCCCCCCACCAAACGAAAATGGGGGCAAATTTAGTGTAGGGGCGGGTTCCCCCCAAACAATCCATGGTTTTTAGATTTCAAAAAACTTCACTAGGAGGGATCAGGATCGGCTCGGGAATAGATCAGAATGGTGTTAGAAAACATTTAGTAAGGTTTCTACTGAATTGTTCTCAGAATTAATTCTTTTGGCCGTACAACTTCGCACAATTGAAGCCCCCCAAAGGAACCAGGGGGTCCTAAATAATTTCGGCGAAGCTTCGCACAATTAAGGCCCCCACACTAGTCGGGCCACCACATTATTGATTAAAAAAGGAAAAAAAGAGCTTTCTCGGGCCCACAAGGGTAAAGTGCACCTACCCAGCCGCAAAGGGATACTTGCAAGAATTCCTACATATCCCCATATATACCCCTAGAATGGCACCTCAACCCTAAACATCCCTAAGCCCTAAGCCCTACTATTAGGGAAGGCTGCTAAAAGGCTGGCAGGTTGCAAGGTCACCAGCCACCACGGCAAAGAGATACCTGGTTTCGGGTATGGGGTCTGGGTTTTTGACGTTCAGGGTTCTGAGTTCCAGGGTTTAGGGCTCGGGGGTTTGGGTCTTCGGGTTCTAGGCTTTGGGATCCGGGTTTTTTGGGGCTGACCCAGACCCCTTGAAATGGCGGGATATGGCGTCTGTATAAGTATTCAAGCTCAAGCTTCAAGATCTGGAGTTTCCATAAATTGGGCTCTGTAGAATGAGAACGCATGCTGTAGGGACTATGCACGGGATCATTTGGAACAGAGCTTGCTTGGGCCTGTCAGCACCCTTCGACTTAGCGAAAACGACATATGGGCTATGCCTGACAGCAAAGCAGCCAATGAGAAACTTACACTCCCCCAAACTAACATGGAAACCCATATAGCCGTCTTGTAGAAGGACTGTAGTCTTTATAGGGCCCTTTTTGGGTTTCCATGTTAGTTTCTGAGAAACTTAAAGCTAGAATCCACAATGGTTTCTCTCTGGCGTGTGAATTGGAAGGGTTCTACGAAACCTCTATGAGATGGTCTCCATCCTTGACGTGCTCGAGAAACTTGGAATGCCTACACCCCCACTCTAGCGGCATGGCCCTCTCAGCCCCAATCCCTAAATCCAAATCTCAAAAGTTCGAACCACAGGACCTAGATCAAGGTTCATCTAGGAAAGGTCATGAAAGAACTGAGCTCTGGCTAATTGCAGGTAACCCCCTCATATCTTAAAGCACGCCCCGCCCCGATATTCGATGTTCTCCAATAATCGGCCTAAGATATTCAGGGCATATCCAATATCACGGGTAGTGGAATTTGATCTTCCATTTTGTTCTCCATTGTTAGGGAGAAGGGGTTGATACTAGGACGAACCGATTTTGGTGGAGAAACTCGCAATGGAGTCCAAAGCGCGAGGGTTTGGCAAAGGGATCCGACCACACGGCGAAGTGGCGACCTGCGAACACCGTGGCGTGGGATGTAAGAGACTGGGGGTTAAGAAATCAGGGTTCAGGGCTTAAGAGATCAGAGCTGGGGGGGTTTAAGGTTGAGACTTAAAATACAGGAGGGGCACAAAAGGGGCAGTCCTTGCAACCCTTGGGCCATATCAAGGGGTCCCATGTTAGTGTGACAAGGAGTGGGTGCCCCAGCTTTGGAATTTAGTATGGGGCATGCGATTTTGGGTTTGGGTTTAGGGTTGTGCGCGGAGTATGGAGTCTCAGGTGTACGGTTCAGGGAAAGGTTTGAAATTTTAGGCGCGGGGTGTGATTTAAGGTTTGGGGCTCAGGGCAGGATCGCCTCATGCGAGCATGGGCTGTAGAAGATGAGCAGAATCTCTGCCGGCCCGTGGCGCTGGTCCCTACTATACTGACGACGGCCCCATGATTCTGACAAACCTCATGTTGCTAGTGAGCCGTCAAACAGACAGCTGAAAACAGGACCCAAGCTATGGATACGGACTTCTAGCAGCCGATGAAGTTCTAAGAAAGGACAGGAATTGAGTGTTCCTAAAATTGGGGATCCTGTATTAGGGTTCCCTTATTTAGGGAAACTACCGTTTCCTTTAGGCTTCTTCATGTGAGCTGTAGTCTAAACTCCTAGTATTCCCCTGAATAATCCCCTATAGTAGTCCCCTATATAATCCCCTAAATAATCCCTTTAAGGAGTTTAGACTATAGCTCATAAAACCCTTATATAACCCTATATATAGCAGTTTCCATTTCATTTTCCATTTTATTTTCCATTTGATTCTCCATTATTGGGGTTATAATATCCCTAAATTTAGGCTTCTTCATGTGTTGGCGCGGCCTCCCTCAAGCTTGCCCGAATCGATGCGGTTCCCGTTGCTCAACCTCTGCAGCAGTGGCGTGACAAAGCCCTACTGTAGGGCTTAGGGTTAGGGGTTTAGGGCTTAAGTTTACGCCGGCCTAGATAATTCCCAATTTCATTTTGAGTTCTATTTGCGATATCCCATACCAACATCAATGAGTTTAGGACCATTTTGCTGGCAATCATTGAGGCTTCCACATTGGGCAATTAGACCCTAAACCCACTAAAACTAGAGTCGAAGCGGGAGTCAGCTGACAGGATTTCAGGTTCAAGGCTTAGGGCTTAGGGTTTCGGGTTTGGGGCTTAGGGTTTAGGGATTAGAGTTTGGGGCTTTCAGTTTAGGGCTTAGAGTTTAGCGAGTTAGAGAATCATAAGGGCGCCTGACTCTCAGAACCCCTCACAAAAGATACGTAACTCGGGTTGGGAAGGAATGAAAGAATGGATCCTTTTTAGCAATCCCTATATAGTCCCCGGTAATCTCGTAGCTGCAGATTCTCCAGTATGACTTCCCATGTTCTTGTCTATTTCCTATAAAACCTTGAACCCTGAATCCTATACCGCAAAACGTACATCTCAAGCCCTAGAAAATAGTTTTCCGAAATAAGGGACCCCCATATAGATCCACAGATAAGCCCCCAATACTATAGTCCTTGTTATAGGAACCCCAAAAAAGTACCCCTCATTTTGGGAAACCCCCAGATAATAGTTTCCAAGCCCCAAACCCTAAACCCACAATCCTTAAAACCCCTAAACCCCCCAAACTCTACATCCTCAAAACCCCTAAAATCCCCAAACCCTAAACCCTTAATCCTTAAGAACCTTAGAAACCCTGAACCCTACGGCCGCCGGAGGGGCAGGATGGGGCAGGTCTTCTCGTCAGCCTCCAGGCGAACGGATGTGAACTTGGCCTCGTCGCAGGGGATAGCTTCACAGGCTGGGCGGCTTAAGGCTAGGGGGTTTTAGGGGGTTTAGGGGGTTGAGCGGGTTTAGGGCTTAGGGGGTCATGGCTTAAGGATTGAGGGGTTAAGGTCTTCGGGTTGGGGCTCAGCGTCTGGGCTTTAGCCTTTGGAATGGGTTGCGGGTTTAGGGTAACATTAGGGTTTAGGGTCTAGTGGGGCTTTAGGGTTCAGGGTACTAGAGATCAGAGGGAAGGGGGAGGTTGTTATTAGGAGGGGATTCGAAGGATCAAGAGGAGCCCTAACAAGACCGGAGTCACTAGAGAGGGTCTAGGGTTAGGGCGCTACTCACTGCTTGCTTGGGGGAAGCTTCGATCTTGGCGGACATCTTGGGTGTTAGTGTAGCAGAAGGCTCCAACAGTCAATGCCGAACCCCAAGTCCTGAGCCATAGCTCCAATGCATCCCCAAAACACACTAACCCCTACATAATCCATATATAACCCTACAATATATTAGTTTCCCTTGTATTTTCCATTATCCCAATATAATTCCAATATGGGCTGAAGGTTTAGATTTCAGGGTTCGAGCCTATGGACCGGCCCTGGTTTTGGTGACTTACATTGTCTGAATTCATTTGGCCTGTAGTCTAAACTCCTTAAAGGGGGTTATATAGGGGATCATATAGGGGACTACTATAGGGGAGATTAAGGGGGATACTAGGAGTTTAGACGATAGCTCATTTGACATCAGTATTAACACCACCCCGGCAGCAACAGCGTGCAAGATTTCCTCGGTCAACCGTATGACCCCCACACTGCCACCCCAGATGCCAGGCGCACCCACTGAAGTGAGGTTAACTGGCTTGTTGGCATCATCAACCCCCAACCCTAACATCCAAAGACCGAAAGTCCTGGCAGACAGCAGACACCCCAACCCTCAACCCCAGCAAACCCGCAAAATCCTAAACCCCCACCAACCGATTAAACCCTCAAGACCAACAACCCCCCACCCTCCCAAAGACCAAACACTCCAGTACAAGCCCCCTCCCGGCCATCACATCCGGGCGGTCCAGGAAGTATGTGAAGCGGCGGAAGCCTCTGGTCGTAGCTCGGGTTTGCGGAAACAGCGGGCCGAATTGCTGGTAACCCCCAACAAAGAACCTTGAGCATATGTGTGTGGTTCCTGCCTTATTCCTCCTTCCTTCATTGGGGTATCCTGCCGAGGACTTATAGGAAAAGTCATGTACACAGAGGTTAAGGGCATTCTGCGAACTCCCGGGTTCGTCAAAGTCGGCTACCCTCCACCCTAATCCCTAAAGCCTGAACCCTGAACCCAATCGCTGAAGTCGAGGATTCTAGTGGTAGACTCTTTTCTCTTGAGCCCCACCTCTCAAGACTTATTGTAGCCTCAAACAAAGTCAGGAATGCTCATTAAAAGATTCGGGGTCCCTCTGACAGACTCCTGAATCCCGGTGAGGACTCCCAAAAAGAAGGCACACTTGATTGGAGAAAAGCCTGAACCCCTCAACCCTGCAAATACTGGTATAACCTCTACTACCCCTATATACCACCTTTAACAGAAACCCCAAGTCTCGGAAACCCCTATGTCCGGAGCGCCTTCCGCCTCCATCTGTGAGCAGTACATGCTGCCGCTGTAGTAGAGGCCTGAAAGCCTTGGTAAAGGTGAGAAAGGGTTACCCTCCAAAATGGAACTCCACAGCCCCCGTTCAAAGGGAAGGAGTCTACAAAGGACCTCGTTTCACTCTAGTTTGGGTGGTAGGGCTTAGGCCATCGCCTTTGGGCCCGAAAAATCACTTCCCCTGAGCATTGGGCATAACCCCCATCCCTTAAACGAAATCAAACCATTACTGGCGGAAGGTTATTCCCTAAACCCTAAGCCCTATAAACCTAAATCCAAAACCCTGAGTCCTAAACCTTCTTAACCCCATAACTTAAACCCTTCAAACCCTCTCGAGAACATTTTTGGGGGGCATCTTCAGGTGCAGAATCCCCGAATCCTGAGCCCTGGGTCCGACCATAATATGAGGCAATACTAATAATAGCAATAAGCATAGTAATTTATAGTATTTATAGTATATTATGGTGGTTGTAGTATAATGTGGTGTATTGTAGTACATTATGGTGTATTATAGTTCTCTAGGCCCCAATAGCAAGCACTCTTTGAGCGGAGGTGCTGGGTGTTCTTCTCTGGCTCAATCTCCACCTGCAAGCATTCTTCTGAAAGTGGGCTGGGGTTACGAGGTTTCTGAAAGAAGGGGTGGCCCTTGGGAACCCCATGGATATATGAAGTTTAGGAAGATTCTGAGGAATTTCAGGTGTCGAATATAGGACTTTGTAGAGGCAATGGTGAGAAACTCCACCTGCTGCCTGTTGACAAGCTTGGGACTTCGGGCTTCGGGATCGTTTATGGTTCAGGGGTTGGACACTGGAAATGAGATGGGTTTCTCTTCAGTCGATGCGAAACACCAATAATGTATAGCAGATCCCAACATGTCTCACCGAGGTGCAAGGGAAGGCGCTCAAGTAAGCTCGGCTAGGTGGGAGATTCGTGAGCTCTCCCGCTTGGTCCCAGCACAGAATCGACAAGCGCAACGGCTTCCACAATTGCAGTTTCCATATTCTTGTCCATTATCCCTATATAGCCCCAGTATACTATAGTAGTTTCCATTTTCTTTTCCCTTATTTCCAGTCTCTACAGTTGAAAGCTATCCTGGTGCAAAAGCATCACGAGAAGCATGCCTCGATCTCCAGCCAGAGATCGCTTTGGTCGCCTGGCTAGGAGAGGGCTTTGGACGTACAGCTTTCGGGATCCTTCCTGGGTGTATAGATGGAGGGGCTGAGCGACTTACTAAGGGGCTCAGGGTTTGGGTTCCTTTCTCCCCAGTGGCCTCAGCAACCTATCAACGCAGGTCACTCTGAGCTGAAAGGTGCGCTTACGAAATCTTTTCTCGGGATCTGGCTTAGGCGCACTTTGATCACTTCTTTGACCACCCACTTCAAATCGGGTCCTGCAAGCCGACGTCAATCGAAAAACTGGGCCTAACCTGGGCTGCTGTTAAAGAACTTTTTACCTTACTAGAATGGGGAAACCCTGCAATTTCACTACACGCCCCTGAGATGGTAACTTAAATGAAGTTCCTTGACAGCAGCCCAGGAACGTCCGCAAGTGTCTTTCATCTTCTTTCATGGACTCACCCTGTGCTAAGCTTCCCAGGCGGATCCCGCACGCCGTTCTCTTAAGTGATCTCCAAACTGACAACAGTGGCGCATGACAGGAGTCTGTATATGGGGACCTTAAAGTTGTTTCCGTGACTTACTGGTGCTCAGTAGGGAATCAGGGAATATGGTCCCTACATAATCCCTGTATATTATATTCCCTACTAACCCTAAACCCTATGAATCCTAAACTCTGTATATTCCCATGCTCCCTACCAACCCCAGTAAGACTATCCCAGCCACCTAACACGTCTCCCGGAGCCCGGAAGCCTCAAAAGCCTGCAAGTGTTTAAGTTGGTCTAAGATATATGGCTCAGGGCTTAGCGTTTAGGGTTTAGGGGTCATTCAGAATCCCTGTAGAAGTACGGTACATACTGCATCTTACCTATTACCACAGAACCCTTGCAGTGTACCCATATTCAGGCTGACATATGACCCCGAATACCCTACATAATCCCAACTTACCCCTTTGAGCAACATAATCCGCACGTCATGCTCTCATACCCCTAAACCCTACAAACCGCTAAACCCTGACAAATCCGTCTCACACCCTTAATCGAAATGTGATCCCTCTCACCCCCGCGCTCCCCTGCCAAAAATATGAGGTTGCCTTAATACTGGAGCAGAGCGCGCCTGCTTCCAGGGCCTTGCCAGCCACCGTCCTTGGCACCAGGCTCCGTGCCAAAGTGTTTAAGGATTTAGTGAGTTTAGGCCTCTGGTAGATCCAGGGATGGAGACAATTTCGGGTTCAGGGCTTATAGTGCCCCTTAAGTAGATAGAATATGGTTTTGGGTATCTTATAATAAGATCCCCATATACCCCATATTCTATCTACTTAAGGGGGACTACAGGTTTAGAGAGTTCATGGGGCCCAGAAAGTTAGGCCATTAGGTCTGTGTAGACTGACAGAGGCAACGAGGAGACGAGAGGACCACACTGACAAAGGCTATGAACCTTGAGGGTCTAGGGTTTAGGGACCTGCCCTACAATCTTTACTCCAGGGGCCTAAATCTGTTTCCATTTTCTTTCCCATCATCCCTACATGTGCGTATACCTATATACTCCTGTATAGCCCTTTTTGGGATTACAGATCCCTACATATCCTCTATATAGCTCTGATCCTAGTCCCTTTTGGGGCTTAAGGGGCGTGGATGTTTCTGGTCAAGGTTTGGGGCTCCGGGGTTGGAAGCGCAGAGAAAAGGATTACGTAGGCGTTTACAGGGTTGAAGGTTTCGGGTTTTTAGGGTTTAGGGTTGAGGGTTTAAGGTTTTTAGGGTTTTTAGCGTCTTGAGGGTTTAGGGTTGAGGGTTTAGGGTTTTCAGGGTTTAGGACTGAAGGTTTAGGATTGAAGCTCATGAATTGGGTTGGATCATAGATTCTTCCCACTGGACAAGCGGGGATTTGGGCTAGTTGGTCTCAGGCTTTACAAGGAAGCCCTGATTTTATGTGACACTCCCTGCAAATCCACCATTGAACGGCTTAATGGGCTTTAGTCCCCCTTCAGTAGATGGAATATTGACCTGCCCATCATAAAAAGACCCCCCACACCCAATGTTTTATGTACTTAACGGGGACTATAACCCCAAAAGCCTGAAGGTCACTCATGACCTGCCCAGCTAATCCCGACCACTCCTTCCCAAACCCTAAACCCTAAACCCTATAGAATCCCCCTTCATAACCCCTATAGTAATCCCCTGAACCCTAAACCCTATATAATCCCCTAAACCCTAAACCCTATACAATCCCTTAAACCCTCAACCCTAAACGCTAACATCAGCCTTCAGAAGCCCTGAGGCGAAACATCACATCTAGTCTGACTGTGCGTGTTCTTACAATGAACCGAGGGCTGAAGTCTCCAACACCACAGTACAGAACTAGGATTGGGATGTACTAGCAGCTTGATAGCTTCAGCCCATCGATCGTCCATGGTCACACCCGGGAGTCACGCAGGAACCCTCCGCCCCCTTGCCGACCTTCTCGAAATTTGAACCCATCACCCCAGAGCTTATTCAAATTGGGGGGGGGGCGCATCCCTGAAATTTTGACAAACACCTTGTGCCATGGCTCAACTTCTCGCCCTCAACAGTGTAACCTGAGCTCCAGCTTGAGGGTACCATAATCCTGCTATGATCTGTCTTGTTTTTTGTTTGGGTTTACCCGGAATTGGGCACATGCCCAGACATGAGAAGGCCTCTTGTGTGAAGGGCATGTTGGGGACGCCTTAGGGGTGTGACGGAGTACTTAGTGGCATCTGCCGACCCGTCCCTTAAGGATCGGAACAGCAGGACCGAGCAATATACCAGGACGGAGAAGAATTGCCTATATCACCCCAATAGAACCCCTATTATAACCCATATATAAACCCCTTATACACCCCCAATATAACCGTTCTCCTTGAAAGTTTAAAGCAACACCTCAAGATTCGGAATGATTCAACCCTGAAGGGTCTAGGGTTTAGGGTTTAGGGCTAAAGGTTTAGGGTTAAGGGTGTAGGGTTTAGGGCTAAGGGTTTAGGGTTTAGGGCTTAGGGTTTAGGGTTAAGGGTGTAGGGTTTAGGGCGGGTTAAGGGTTTAACGCTGGAGCAGTGAGATTTAAGGTCCTGCAGGAGTTGCGAGGATGAACGTGAAGCGCTATATACTCCTAGTTTCCATTGAGATGTCCATGTCCTGTTCCATGTCGTTCTCCTTTTTTTGGGGCTCATACCCCGTTCATATAATCCCATATACCCGTAAAATGTGCCCTATTATCCAGGCCCCGATGCCCTAAACCCCAAACCCTACCCTACACCCCAAACCCTAAACCCTAAACCCTAAATCCTAAACCATAAATCCTAAACCCTAAATCCTAAACCCTAAATCCTGAATCCTAAATCCTGAGCCCTAAATCCCAAACCCTAAATCCCAAACCCTGAAATCTATATTCGTGGTCCAGGCTTCTGCTATAGCAAGGCTTGTTTGGAGTTTTGTTCTCCGACCTTCTTGAAAGGTCAGCAACAAACAGAGTTTACAGTTTGGGGTGGGGGCTAAGCTTTAGGGTTTAGAGTTTAAGGCTTTGGGCAACGGATTTAGTTTACGGCTTAGGGCCTAGGGCTTAGGCACTAAGGTTTGGGGTTTAGAGCGTAGGGTGCCAAACATTCCAACAATGCTTCCTCCCCGTGCAGACTGGGAGGCTGTTCTAAAAGAAACTGAGGCTTAGCACTGAGGCTTTCGGGCCTGCAAAGACAGGAGCACCTACAACCTTTGTATAGACTGAGGCACAGAAACTGCAACAAAGTTGCTTCCCACACACCCTAAACCTTCAGCCATAACTTGAGCCTAAACCTAAACTGCATGATTTTGCCATGAACGCGATATAATGAGGTCTACGGTCTAGGGTTTCTCCGACGGTCTAATCCTGTACCTTTAACCCTAGGCCCAAAGCCCCCACATCCTACACTCTACCTGAGCCATCATGTCCCCCTTATGATATTGAACACCCCACCCAATTGATACAAAATACTTCCGCAATGCATGTTGTGATTGTAAAGGAGGTTTCGTGCTAGGCGCTACATCATGCATAAACTCCCCGAACCCCTGACCCCCAAGCCCTGAACCCCAAGGGAGATATGTTTAGGGCGGTCTAACCCTACTTAACTACTTCTGAGCCTCTAGGGCTTAAGGTGGTTGAAACTCTGCTTGGAAGTATGCGTACTTATGACTAACAACCCCGACTATCCACAAAATAACCCCAGTTATCCCCATTATTAACCTACTCGCGAAGTCCACCCGAACCTCCAAGCACTTTATTACTTCTGAGCATGAATCTTTGAGTCGGAGAGCCATCACCCTCCTTCAGCTGGGTGCCGCCCACCGTCACGCTTTTCAGCTTCACGTCCTGATGTCTGGGTTCTTGATGAAATACCATTAAAAAGTATCTTTTTTGATTGACATTGGGCCCAGGTATCCATAAAAATATAAATTTTGTTCTACAAGAGCCCAGATGTAGGGGTTCGGGTTTATGGTTTACAGTTTTATGTGGAAGGTTTAGGGTTTATAGGGTTTACTTTAGGGTCACAGAGACTTCATAAGCTTGTCAATAGTCCGGATGATTTAGGTTACTACACAGCGTTTAGGAATGGAAAATGGAAACCACGTCGTATATAAGTGAATATATACTATAATGTTTAAGGCCTACGGCCTACAGTGTGTGTTTGGGGCTTCGCTTGTAATGGAGAATCCACTGGAACCACGTTGAATATGAAATTGAAACTCGGAATATAGGGGTACATGAGATCTCATGGACAGGAGGTAAGTGGAGTTTAGGGCTTTGGGTCTCGGAACAGGATTTAATATTTAGGGTTTAGGGGTTTAGGATTGGGGTCTATGCTTTTAGGGCTTAGGGTTTAGGGCGTAGGTTTAGGTCAGGGTCTAGGGATTCGAGCAGGGCGGGAGGTTTAGGATTGACAGTTGAGACGGGATACTGCCAGACCCCTAGCGTAAACCCATGATTAATAAACCCCCTTCCTTTGAAGGGCCTTAATATTAGGATCCCTATTGTAATCCCTATTAAGCGGAGGGGGTGTATTGATCAGGGGTCTACATTGTATTGTAACAGTCAGACATAGGACTCTTATTCCCTCAAAAACCACGATTACAGTACGACATGGGGAAATGGTGATACGGTGTGGCAGTCCAATTTCAGGGTAGGATGTGCAGTTGAGGGCTTAGGGGTTCTGGGATGAGGCATTAGGGATTCAGTGCTCAGCATTTTGGGTTTTGCGAATACGGTTTGTGATTTAGGGTTTAAGGGTTCGGACTTACGAAAGAGCTTGGGAGTTGCGGTTTCGGGTTTAGAATGGTTTAAACTTTTTGCTGGTCACAAGTGGGCCGTCATGCGCGGTCTCTGGACGAAGTTGCGAGGTTCGCTGGACCACGTTTACGGTACCCGAGTTCGGGAACGCATCGCCACTCCCTGGACCTTCATTGACCTTAAGCCCTAAACCCTCAACCCATTCATGCCCCAATCTCAAACTCAAAGGATAGGATCCTAAATCCCTCCCCACCCACATTTTCCCCCCAAACACGAAACTGAAAGGGAAGTCCGCCCAAACATGGCTAGACCCATTCCCCAAGGGACAGGAAAGCTTCGCGGAGGCCCTGCAAAGACTGCTCTTGGGTTTAGAGGTATATGTAGATGTACATGTGAGCCCTGGACATAATTTGTAGTATCTCCCTTAATTAATAGGTCCCCCTCAAAACCCCATATAGTCCCCTATAGGTCCCCCTCATCCTAAATTTAGTCCGTAGCTCATGTCACTTGTGGAAAGGTAGCCCTCCCTCAACCCCAAGCCCCTTCTTCCCTCATCCTCGAGCCCCAACCCCCTAAACCCCGGCCTGAAACGTAACCCCACCCCTATGAAAACCCTCAACTAAGCCTTCAAACCTCAAATACACACACACCCTGAAAGGTAGTTGGAAGATATTGCCCCTAAATCCCTACGCCTTAAACCCCGAACCCTAAACCCTAACCTGAACCCTAAACCCTGAGCCCTAGACCCTGAAACATGAACCCTGAACCCTAAACCCTGAATTCTAAACCCTAAACACTTGACTCTCTACATCCCCAGAGCCTCGCCATCCAAAGTCAGCTCAGGCCCAGCACCTTCTCGGCGCTCGAGGCGTAGCCGAGAGGCTACCTGTATGAAGTTCTAAACAATCGGGGGAAATATTTTCCCCAAGTGTTTAAAGAATAATTGGGTGAACATATGTTCCGCCAATTGTCTACAGACATTTTCCCCAAATTGTGGAGTTCTCGAATTCTTTGTTTTGAAGCGCCTCTTTTACAGCTGCCGATCCACGGGTAAATGGCCACAGGTCCCAAGCGAAGCTCCCAACTGCCAAGGGTGTAGGGCTTAGGGTTCAGAGTTTACGGTTTAGGGTTTAGGATGAAAACCCTTAAACACTAAACCCTAAATCCTAAACCCGAAACCCTTGCAAAAATTGGGTTTAGGGTTCTGGGTTTGGGGCTTAGGTCTGAGGGTCTAAGGTTTGGGGGGGGCTTTGGAAGAGGTTTCAGGGATGCATAGGGTTTAGAGCGTAGGGCTTTAAAGCAGGGGGAAGTCTGTACATGGGGTATAGGAATAGATAAGACTTAGGGTTTCTTAGGGGGGGGCTATTAAAGAGGAGCTTTGCAGATAAGGAGTAGGGTTCTGTCTGGGGGTCTCCATTCGGCTCTGGCTATCTAGGATAGTTTTGCCGGGATGCAGGTGGCTCGGAGGAAAGCATTGTTGGGATTTACGGGACAGTCCGGGCCCTTCAGAGCAGTGAAGAGTTACGATCCAAATATTTGAAAGTTCAAGGCGCAAGCACAGGTTCCAAAATCTGTTGAGGCTGGAACAGATCGCGATCTGGACTCTGGAGGTTCAGTTTAGGGTTTAGGGACGGGATTCTCAAGGTGTCGCGCCAGAGTATCTTAAGCCTCCAAGCAAAGGTGCATGCGCAGAAGAGGGCTGCGATGCAAACAGAACACATGTTACCCAAAGCAGAACTGGAGTTAGACCCGAAGATCCCCGCTGACATCAGCCCAAACAAGGCTTAGCACGGAAATGTGCGTCCTTGAACGCCCCATTACTTACACCCCCCACTGGCCAATCGGATGTGAAAGTCTATGACGGGCGCGGGGCAAGAAGTCCTCTTCCACCTTAACCCGGTTCTGCAGTAGGCTTATTGCAAAGATCGAAGCTATGTACACAGGTAAGCCCATGATAAATTCTCTTACCAGGGGCTAATTGGGAACAAGGGAACAGATTCTATAGTGATTCCATTGTGGTATGTTCCTTTGTTCCCGATCCTAGACCCTAAACTCTACACCCTAAACTCCAAGCCCTAAACCCTATGTTATATGGGGGGTATATTCCTTTATTCCCTGCTAACCCTCAGTGAGTTGCAGGGGTATACACAACTTCGCGCTTTGCCCTGTGTAGATGTGGTTGCTCTCCTCTGCTGTCCTAAGCCTATCCCCTAAGGGTTTAAGGTTTATTTAGGGCTTAGGGAACCCTATCTTCCAGTCCCGTTTGGTTTTTTTGTTGTATCAGGTTTTTTCCATTTAGGGTTTAGGGTCCCCATCTGAGCCCGTAAGCAAGCCTAAGTAAACAAATCCTAAGCCCTAAACCCACCCCCTAACTGCTAAACCCTAGACCTCGAAACTCCCACCATGCCTCTGTCCGGCCCTCGAAGATGCGAACCGTCAGGTTCACCTAGGGGTTCAGGGCTTAGGGCTCTCCTCAACCTTAGGGTTTAGGGTTTAGGGTCTAGGGTTGAATAAATAGGGACCAGCTGCAGGAGGGCAGTTCCCCAAAAAAGGTGTTTGTAGAAGGGGCGCATAAGCGATATACACGTATAGAGGGCTTGTGGGGAGCTATATAAAACTTGCATATTTGTGTGGCCCACACAGCTCTTAAAAGGCTTTATAAGCTACAGTAGCCCTAAACCCTCCCAGACCCTCAGCCCTGTACGAACCAAAGGGACCCCTATGTCCACCGTTACTGGTCCCTTGGTAAACTACAACTGACAGTACCTGGTAACTCACATAATCCCTACATGCCACAATATAATCCCAGTGCGCGCTTCATTTCCCATGTTCTTTTCCACTTGATTCTCCATTATAGGGGTACTCACCTAAAACCCCAAACCCTAAATCCCAAAACAGTAGCCTTCATTTGCTGTTCCATCATCCCCTATAACCCCTTGCATAAGTCACGGATACGTTTTTGAGGGCTCGGAAGGGCGGGGGGGTTAAAACTATTGTCCCTACTGGGGTCACCATCAAAATACAGCCCCTGTTGTTTGGGTCCCAAGAAAAAAGGCCCATAGATTTGACAACCCTTCGTACAAAAAAACTCCTCCATGTTGACTAGACGAATGGGCACCTTGAATTGCTACAATTACGCAGTATGTGCCAGACCAAAGGTTTTGGCTTCGTGCGCTTAGCCCCTAAAGGCCCAAAGGCTTTGGGCCTTGAAAATCTGGATGCTTCTCAGAGCTTGGGGTCTGCGCTCAGAGATTCGTGTAGGAAGCATGCGGCTAATTAGAGCCGAGAATCACATGGAAAGACATGGAGAATTAAATCAACAGCATCTTAGAAGCCTTCGCTACTCTACTTCAACTTAGGATATATCAATATGCAGAAACAAGGGGTGATGTAGGGGTTATATTGGGGTCATATATTGGGGTAATATTAGGGTTATGTATGGGTTATATTGGGATGATAAAAGAAAATGGAAACTACTATAGTATATTGGGGTCCGGGTAAGGGTCTGCAAAAAACAGCTGAGCAAAGCCCACGTTGAGCAGACAGCATTCTTTGCTCTGCCTGATCCAGGGAACTAAAATTACAGCAAGGGCTGACTACCGCATTTACCCGTGTTTCCTGTAGCTCTGGCATTTCCACTTACCATGTTGCTTTGAATCTTGCGGGAGGTGAGAAATGCCGTGCCCTAAACCCTAAACCCTAAACCCTACACCCTAATACCCTAAACCCTAATACCCTAAACCCTGCACCCTAATACCCCAAACCATAATACCCTAAACCCTAAACCCTAATAACGTAACCCTAAACCCTAAGCCCTAAACCCTAAAGCCTAAACCCTGATACCCTACACCCTAATACCCTAAACCCTAATACCCTAAACCATAATACCCTAAACCCTAAACCCTAATACCCTAAACCCTAAACCCTAATACCCTAAATCCTAATACCCTAAACCCTGCACCCTAATACCCCAAACCATAATACCCTAAACCCTAAACCCTAATAACGTAACCCTAAACCCTAAGCCCTAAACCCTAAAGCCTAAACCCTGATACCCTACACCCTAATACCCTAAACCCTAATACCCTAAACCCTAAACCCTAATACCCTAATACCCTACACCCTAAACCCTAATACCCTAAACCCTAAACTCTAATACCCTAATACCCTAATACCCTAAACCCTAATACCCTTAACCCTAAACCCTAATACCCTAAACCCTAAACCCTAAACCCTAATACCCTAAACCCTAAGCCCAACCACCAAAGCCTAAATCTTAGACCCCACAAGGTGACCACAACGTGCACCCAGGGCCTTCCCAAATCTTGCCAATACCTTAGGAGGACCCCCCACCCTGGAATAGTGGTTTAGGGTTTTGGGGTTTAGGGTTTAGGGTTTAGGGGTTTAGGGTTTAGGGGGTATGTTAGGGATTTAAGAGGGCCCGAATATAATCCTTATTATCACTTATAGTCAATATTACTGGTGGGGGGCCCACCTAACCAATACCCTGAAAGTCGGTAAGAACCTGAACAAGCCACACGCACTGTCACCAGCATTTAAGGGTAATGTGCTTTGCGGTTTTGTCTGCAACCGCTTCTTAAACTTAGTCCTGAGCAGCGGAGAAATCAGAGGCACCCTGCAGAGCCAAACCAGCAGCTACATAATCATGTATACTTTGTCTTACTGGGGCTTAGTGGGAATATGGGAATCCAATCCCTATACAGTATAATCCCATATACTATGCACCTAAAGCTATTCCTGTTCTGGGCTGCCCTTGTCAAAATCGACACGGGAGTCTCGGCGCACGACTTCTCGGATCCAGTAGTTCCTGGGCTTCGGAAGATTGGTCACGGACCCCCCACAAACCTCATGTATACTAGTTTCCATTCTCTTTTCCGTTATCCCTACATGACCCCAAAATACTATACGGTAGTTTCCATTTTTTCCACTATCATGAACCCTATGCCCATGGGTCATAGTCCCCTTCCACTCCCTGTATCTCCCTAGGCTCCCTCAGCTTCCCAGTTCTTGGGTCCCAGTTAGGTATCCCTAAAGCCAGAGGAGGGGTTAACGCGAAGAGACGAGGATCCTGCTTTTAAGATCAGGGCGCCATTTAGGCTCTAGGGGTTTAGGGAACTGGCTCTAATGTGCTGTAAGGAGGGAGAGGAGTGGAGGAATGGACACCTTCACTAGCTTCTATGCAACACCTAAACCCTAAGCCCTAAACCCTAAAAACCAAAGACAAGGGTTTCCCAGAATTAAGGGTACTATTTTGGGGGTCTTCATAATAAGGATTTCCATGTTCTTTTCCATTCCTTCAATCCTTACTAGTAACAAACAAGCGAACAGCTGGCTCGCCTACCTCAGGCCCCAAGGTGGGATGCGCAAGGAATGGGTGGAAGCTTCGTAACCATGCTGTTTGGAGAAAGGAATGGGCCTGAGAATGCTTCAACAGGTCTACTTCGGAAACTTATAGCTTCGAGCTTCTGATCCCAGAACTATTCCTTAGTTTCCCTGCAAACACTTTACATTAATGAGGGCCAGGTGAACAAACCCTCAAAACGTGACATGAAGGAGGGCAACAATGCTGAACACGGTACGCGAAAACATGCATCCAGTTCTGAACCATCCTGTACGCATCTATGAGTTAGAATAAGTTGGATTTGGGGTATACAATACAATACTATTACTATATACTGGCTATGCTTTACAATACTTTACTACATGCAATCGTTGTATAAGGTTCCTAAGCAAATAGTATTGATAAGTCTTGGGGCTTCTACATTAGACATTGGAATGGGCTGCCAAGTCACGGGGCAGTATAATCCTTGCGGAAAATCTCTGTCGGCGCCTGCTGGAGGTTGGGGACGGAGATTTGGTTCAGAACTTTCTCCAAAAATCTATTAACGAATAGGTATGCTTATTCCCTAAACCCTAAACCCTAAACCCTATATAACAGAGTATGGGAAGTTACTTATCATCCCAAAGCGGCAGCTAATTTACGGTTCATAGTTGAAGAAAAGGATCTGGTCTCAGGCAGGAGCAACTGGGATTAGGTCTTGTGCCGTCTCCTACGCAACCTGAAGAAAGAGACATGAGCTATAGTCTAAACTCCTAGTATCCCAGTTAATAACCCCCATATAATAGTCCCCCTTATAGTCCCCTATATAACCCCCTTCAAGGAGTTTAGACCCTAAACCCTAAACCCTAAATAATAGTTTCCATTTTCTTTTCCATTATCCCAATATATCCCCTATATAACCCCCTATATAACCCCCCTTTAAGGAGTTTAGATTATGGCTCACATGGGTCAAGCATTCCAAGCCGGCGTTTCGCTTCTGAGACCAGCGCAGCTAGGAGCTTAAGGGTTAAGGTTCAGGGTTTAGGGGTTTAGGGTTAGGGCTTAAGGGTTTAGGGGTTCAGGGTTTATGGGCTAGGGTTAGGGCTTAAGGGTTTAGGGTTTGGGGCATAATCAAGGGTTCAGGGTTTGCGGGTATTGGTTTTAAGGTTCAGTGCAAATAAGTACCCCGCCAATACTAGGTGCAGTGTTCTGGCAGTACCGACCCAAAACGCTGAGATTTGAACCTGGACTAGGCGCTTTCAAGATTTGGGAGGGTTCAAGAAATGAGGAGTCCATTTTCGGAGGTACTTTTAATAAGGATAATAGTTTTGGGATGTGTATATTGAATTGGGACCCGCAATTTTCGAAACTACTATTGAAGATCAGAGGTAATTGGCAAAGGGTCTAGGGTTACTCCCTACACCCCAAACCAAAAAATGTAGGTTTAGGGTCAAAGGAGAAGCAGGTGTCTCTCCGAAGCTACTGTTGATGCAGGCTGAATGGGGCTTTGCCTAAAATTACTGTTTTGCAAAGGAGGGAAGTTTAGATAGGGACCCGTACTACAAAAGGAGGCCCATTGTAGGGAACCGTAGTATTATGAATGCCACCTCGAACGATGGGACCCAGACTTGTGAAAATGTCTACATAAGCACTAAACCCCAAACTCTAAACACCAACCCCTAAACCCTTAAACCCTAAACCCCAAACAGACCCTTAAACCCTAAACCCCAACCACTAAACCCTTAAACCCTAAACCCCTAAACCCTTAAACCCTAAACCCTAAACCCTAAACCCTAATGAAAATGTCTACTGCGCGCACGCCTCAACCTTAGGCTGGCTGAGCCCAATCTTGGCCTAGTTCGTTTCAATTTCCTAAGCATGGGCCCTTAATATGGGATTCCTACCTATATCCCGGGTCCGAATTACGTATGGCTCCTGAATTGGGATTCTAAGGGCTTCAGGGTATGGAGTTAGAATATAGTGATTCTATGAGGGCCCAGGAGTAAGGGCCCATACCTATGCTGCACCCGAAAAATGCCCCTGGTGCCCTTATTATTGGTGCTTTCGCTGGCTAAAGAAATGCAACTTGGACGCCCCCAACTGATGAAACACGAGTACACGGGGCGGGTTCGACTTTTCTCAATTCTGCAGACACTGAGATGTGGTATCTCCATGACTCCATGCATAGGGGAACCCACATATACAGAATACTCTAAGCCATATTATGAGCTCTAGTCTAGACTCTAAGTATCCCCCTGAATAACCTCTATAATGCTTCCCTACATAATCCCCTATATAACCCCCCCCCCTTGAGGGGTTTTGATTATAGCTCATACTATAAGGACTGCCCACCAACGGGCAAAAATGTCTGGAAACCCCCATCTTTGCTTGCAACTTCGACCATGGTCTCCTCGAATTAGCAACAATGGCGGAGCCCACAAATCCAAATGGGGTTTAGGATTTGGGGCTTAGGGTTTAATGCTTGGGGTTTGGGGTTTAGGGTTTGGGTTTTAGGGTTTAATGTTTGGGGTTTAGGGTTTAGGGTCTAGGGATTGAACACCCCCAAACCTGCAAATTAGGAGAGGCTATTTGGGGGGGTCGCCACAACAGCAGTTTAGGCTGTACGAGGGGACATGTCAAACAACTCCCCACACAGCCCGACTTGCGTAGGAAGACCCTCACAGGTTGAAAGGTCCCCTTTCTGAAGAACAAACTACAGTTCGTATTGTGGGACCTACAGTTCTTATTGTGGGACCTCCCAGAAAGGGGCCCCTGATTTATGACAAGCTCCATGCATCCTTGGCTACCTCTCAAAGAGTGGCCGTGTGATTGAAATATAAATCGCAATCGAAAAGCAGAAACTCTTAGAAACACCCCCGGAACCTACCAGCAACAAGTCCTACCAACTGCTGCAAAAATATGCGTTCTTACCAGCCACGCTGTTTAGGATTTAGAGTGTGGGGTTTAGACTGTCGGCGTAGTGGAGCTGACCGTAAGCTAAACTCAAACTCGAAGACATCTTATACCATACAGGCTTCGAAAACACTGAACTGATTCTCGCCTGCAACAGCACATCGCAGTTTCACTTCCCAAGAAGTCCTACACCCCCTTCACGCACGACCCACCCGAGTCCTGCACCCTAATACCCTTGCCCCAAGCCTACCTGTAACACCAAGCCCCCACAGCTTGGTAGAAGTTACCTCGAATTTCGTGGGCACAACCCATAAAACTAAACGTAATTCGCGAGCCATAGTCTAAAGCATCCCCCTTAGTCACCCCTATGTTGGTCCTCTATATAACCTCCTCTAAGGAGTTTAGACTACAGCTCATGTAGACTCCAAATCCCAAGCCTCGGGAGCCAACGTCGCCGTTGCCATTGCGGGGACTACTGTCGCCTGGTGTCGCCTGGCAGATTCTGCCTGGAGAACCAAGTTAATCTACGATAGTTAGCAGCCGGGAGATTTAAGGAAATACCAAACTTCATACCGTTGTGGTGCCAGCGAAGATATGATTCATAGATTCATAGAATTTGTCGCAAAGGTTAAATATGACTACGGCTAAGGCCTCCTATAAGTGCCAAAAAAAAGATCAAATCAACATGCACATAGCAAGGAACCCCTTAGATCAAGACCTTAACCCTAAATCCCCAAACCCCTAGGTAACCCTAAATCCCTCAACCCGAAATAGCTTTGAGATCTCCCAGCTGCATATGAAAGGCCTACATTTAACTTCTATCAGCTGGCTCTCCAGGTAGGCGGGTGGAGCTCGGGACATGGTCCAGGGTTTGGGTTTAGGGCTTAGGGTCTAGGGTTTAGGGTTTGGGGTTTGGGGGTTAAGGGTTTGGGGTCTATGGTTTAGGGTCTAGGGTTAGGGTTTGGGGTCTAGGGTCAAAGCCCTGGATGTCGCACTTTCTACCGGGCTCAAGATGTGATACAGGATGGGGCCTCGAACTGGCGCACTCCTGCGGCAGTGGGCAATCGAATCCCCGGGCTGTCCCCAAGTCTAGAGGCCTAATTCATGCGATGGTTTCTCAAAATGGTGGATTGCATCTCAGGGCTCCTTAACAGTTATAGAGGGACTACTTTTGTAAGCTCCGACATCTTGAAGCATAGGCCCTGAATGAAAGCCTCCACGAAAGCAAACAACTGGCATGTCGGCTATGCGCCCGTGGATCCCCGTAACATGCAGCCGACATACCTGACATCCTTTACACTACCTGAGCCCAAAGCGTTTGCCTAAGTCAAGAAGCCTTCTCATGCGAATCTCTTGAGCTATTACACTCTGTTATAGGGTCGTAGTTGGCGGGATTTAGGGTTCAGGCCAATAAGGAACTCAGTAAGCCTGAAACCCTCACGTGACGTTTAGGTGCCCCTGAGCATTCTCGTAGCCAGTCTGTCTTGGCAAAGCATTGAGAAACCATTAGGGCGTCTGCTCCCTTCCCTGTTCCTCAAACCACCCTAAACCCTAAACCCCCCTAACTGGACAAGCCATGGAGCAGCTTAGAGGTAGGTCTTTGGGAGGGGTCCCAAACGCAATTCATGTTACTCGTCTCCGGCCCCCTCCTCACTCGACATTCACCATTACTTAACTTGGATTGGCCGTGGAAGTTTCTCCCCAAACAATCATCTTAGCTGCTTATCTGGGGGTCATAAGGAGAAAAAAGAATTATCAAGCGACTTCCTGACATCTCTAGGAAACCTGACCTGAAGGGATCGAAGAAAAATTCGCATGCAACAGTCATCATTCGGGCGGGGTTTATTCAGAGTCCAAATCCTGAACCTTAAACCCATAAGCCTGAGCCTTGAGCCTGGACCCTACATCCTAAACCTGAATCCTAAGCCTTAAACTCTACACTCAAACCCTGAGTCCTAAAGCTAATACTCACGATTCAGCCCTAAACCCTGCCGCATTCCTCATGGGAGGAGTACTTGCGCTCATTTTCCTCCAGCATCGAAAAGGCTACTTGGGGTCTGCCTTTCATTCAGCAGACTCTTCTGTCTCAGCCTCCTCGTTATCCTTGGGTGTTGGGTTTAGGGCTTGGGGTTTGGTCGGGAGCTCCGGGTTGAAACTTGGGGTTTAGGGCTGTAGGTTCAAGAGTGTAAGGTATAGAGAGTTTGGAATTTAGGGTTGAGGGGAGAGGAGGGTATAGGATGTTGGGTTAAGGGTAGGTTTAGTACGAAACACTACTTATGCTTACTGCAACAGATCCCCATGACGTACATTCTGCTATAGCTAGAACAGCTATCTTGCGCACTGGATGGCTACCGCTAATTTTACTCCACTCCTCCATGAACTTAATCAACATCATGGAAGGGTAACCTAGCTGTATCATGACCTGCCAGCGACATACATGATGAACCTAATCCCCAACTCCCACCCAATCCTGAACCCCTGCCCAATCCCCAGGACCCTAAAGCCTCAAACCCTAAACCCTGAACCCCAAAAGATCGCCAGGCGTCCAGGGCCTCCTGGAGCAGCGTAACAGCCTCCGACAGCGACTTGCGGCCCTCATGCAAGGCCTTCTCCTTACGCGAACGGCTTCTTCAGCGAATATGTGTAACAGGCTCTCCATTGGGGGGTTCTGTCAAAAACTTTAAATCCTGGATTTCTTCATGCGCTCAGGATTAACGAATATGTCCAACAATGACCCAGATACGTATACATTGTACATTAATGGGCGGGTGGGCGGGCGGACGGAACAATGAATGGGAACCTAGTGGCAAAATCCGGTCTTCAAGGGCTTTGCAGGATGGACGTACCCAAAACATGCACCGCGGTCTGACAAAGTCTCTGTGGCCTATAGCCTTAAACCCAAAAAACAAATATCCCCCAAGAATCTAGCCCAAAAGGCCAATATTATACCTACCTCCAGGGCCCAGGATGTAGCCCCTAAAACCTAAACCCGAGGCTTTACCTGGAGCCATGTCTCGGCAAATCTCTCAGCCTCTGGGTACCCACGCGAAGCTTCATCCTGCACTTGCCCAGCTTTTGACATCTAGGGTTTCGGGTTTAGGTTCAACTTGTTACACTATACTGTATGGTAATTTCCCAAAATAAGAGGACCCCAATACATTCCAAAATACTATAGTCCTTATTCCCAAAATAGTACCCCTAATTTTGGCAAATCCCCATATAGTGTATGCATTTTACTATCCCAAGGCCACAGCCGCGAAGTGCACCAGCCAGCCACTGGAAATGAGGTTGTTATTGGCCCAACTTGAGAAACGGGGAAGGGGACCTTAAGGACCACCCAAGGATTAGCAGCAGTAGCCCACAAAATTCTGAACCGCTCCCCCCATGCTACATGCAGCCTCTGTTAAATTGGACAATATGGGGTTCCGCATAAGGCCCTAAACTACGCTGAACGAAAGTGTTTCATGAAACCCGGTCCTGTGCAAGGCGATCAGCCATGCGCGAGGAGCCAGAGTCATCGATGATGCCGTTCCTTGTAAAGCTTCGAATTTAGTATGTTCAAGGTTTGCTAAAGCTCAAACCCTGCCGCCAAAATTGCTTAAGTTGCCCCATCCCCTACACATCAAAGCCCCAAAGCCCAACCTAAACCCCTACGCCCTAGCCCTCAAACCCTCAAGCCTTGTGGGCCTTAAAGCCTAAAGCCTTCAAGCCCAAACCCTGCACCTGAACCCTTAAATCCCAAACCAGAAGAGTTAAATCCCAAGCCTTAAGGCCAAACCTGGGGCACGTAGATTCTTAGAGGCCCGAAATAGGACAGACCCCCCAAAGAAGTCTAGGAAGGAAGTTGCGGGAATCCGGGGTTTCTTAGAAGGTCGGTCCTATCCCTGCCTAATGTGGACCCATGATTCATAAACCCTTTGCTTTTAAGGGCCTAAATATTAGGATCCCTATTATAATCCCTATTAAGAGGAGGGCCGTTATTAATCAGGGGTCTGGGTTAGCCCCCTAAACCCTAGGACCCTAAACCCTTAAAGTCGAGACCCAGCTTCCCCGCCACGAAGTACTCCACAGTCATGGCGATGTCCTCTGCCGCATCCTTCCCTTTCTGTCGGATTTGCTCCTCAAGGGTTGAAGGGGAGTGGGTGAGGGAAACACCCAATGATAGTAATCAAACACGGGACCCGAGGAGGGGGACGATCTGAGGGGTATAGTCCCCCTTAAGTAGATAGAATATGGGGTATATGGGGATCTTATTATAATACACCCAAAGCTATATTCTATCTACTTAAGGGGGACTATAGCTTCAAAGGTGTTCATGATTTCAGGTTGTTGGGGCGGTTGCTCGGGGTTCAGAGTATGGTCTGCTGAGGTCAGGGGCTTGAGGTTTAGGGATTATTGTTTCCATTTTCTTTTCCATTCTTCCCTACATAACCCCAATATATACCCTATTATACTATACTATTGCTCCGGGTTCACTAGTTCCGGATGTGGGTTGGGGAGCTTCAAGCTTCGTCACCAGATTGTCAAAGCTCACGCAGCTAATGTGGATTCGATGTGTCAATGAAATGGTCGCGAAAGTGGACGAAACCACCAAAACATCAGCTCAGACTAATGAAGGCAGCCCTAAACCCTGAACCCTAGCATCCCCTTGAAGAGCCACCGTGCCCACCAGAGATGCCCCCAAGAATGGAGAATCAAAAAGAACATAAATTGGTTGAGGGTATAGAAACTACCATATCTGGGGTTCTAGGGAGCCTAGAGGGTTATCGGATAATACCCCGATAATGGAGAGTCAGATAGAAATGCAAAACAGCATGGAAGCTGGGGTGACATAGGCGTGATCAAGGGCTTCTGTAGGGTGATAAAGAGAACCCTTCCAACACCTAAACGCCAAGCCCAGAAACCCGAGCAAGCATAAGAAGAAGCAATCCAATGCCTGTCAGACCTTAACCCTTAACCCTATACCTTGGGTGACCCCCCCACCCAGCAATGGTGACTGTAAGGGATTATGGTGATTATATTAGGCCAGGCTCCTCTTATATTCCTCTTACATGCTATTCTATCACTATTGCAGGGTGAGGGTATGATACCCTAAACCCTAAACCCTAAGTCCTTGAGTGGGCTGGCTGGGAGATCCTTGATCTCAAAGTCCACTCGCCGATTCGGCTCGGCCCAGTGAAACCTGCAAGAGTGGCAAACAAGGGCTCAGACAGTGATTAGGGTTTAGGGTTTAGGGTCATTTTGTGCTTATTATGGGCTTGGAGGGTTTAAGGATATTCCACTAATACTGGAAAATCAAATAGAAAAGAAAATGGACAATGAGATGCAAACACTGGTGATATGGGTGTTATTCAGATTCTATATTTAGGGTGGTAAGAGGATTTTGGTTGCCACAACCTCTGAAGTAAGGTTCCTGGAAATACTACCATGTAACTCCTAAAGGGCCCTCCTGATAGTTGCAGGATTTACGGTTACCAAGACCCTCTTGTTACTGACCCCTAAACTAAACCCTAAACCTTAAATCATAGTATATAAACCCCCTCTAAGCCAGGAGACCATCTTGCCAGGCGCTGGCGGAGGCCCATCGAAGGTCCCCGCACCGCATAATCGTCCTGCAAGGGATTAGAATTCAATTCAAGGTGTTGGATCTAAAGCTCAGGTCTTAAGGTTACACATTTGGGTTGTTTAGGGTGTTTGTTAGAGACAGACGAACGGGTTAGAGAGCTGCGAGTCAAGCATGGCAGTTAGAGCCTAGGTTGGGTTCAGCGCTTGCGACGAAGAGCTTAGCCCACTCAAAACTACACCCAAACCTGAAATCTGATCCCCAATGCGTGAAGTCCTCCGCAATCCCCCTTTTCTGAGATTGAGGAGCCCCATAACTCCATTGGAATCCCCTCATACTAGGCTCAAACCCTGAGCCTCAATGGAGATGAGGGCCGCCAGTGACTCTGACAGCGGAACCTGCCACAGGGTCGAGGGGTCGTGACCGCTCAGGATGTTGAGACAGGGGAGTTCAGGGGCCCTTAGCAGCCTTTCAAGAGATTGTCTGGGGACATTTAGGATTTATATAGGGATGCGGGCTTAGGGATTTGGAGGGTCTCACAAGAGGGATGACCTCAAGCTTGAACAGTCAAGTGCAAGTAGTACGGTACAAATCCTTCAATGACTCTTACCTCGCGGTAGAAAACTGCCCTTCCCCGACTCATTAAAGCCCTACAACCTAAACTCTGGATTCTAGAACCCAAACTCTGCACGCTAAATCCTCAGCCCCAAATCCTAGAACCTAAATCCTGAACCACAAATCCTAAACCCTAAAGCCTCGGAAACCTAAACCCTAAACTCTAAGCCCAGAATCCTAAATCCCAGAGCCCCAAAACCCAAATCCTAAACCCTAAACCCTTAAACCCTAAATCAAAAAAAATGCCCCGAAGCCTAAATCCCAAGCCGTAGACCCCTCGCCTCCGGAGGTGGCTGCGACGTAGCGCTCAGAAAACCGCTGAAGAGGTACCTTGGAAGCTTACCTTGATGGCTTATAGTCCCCCTTAAGTAGCTAGAATATGGGGTTTATAGGGGTTATATAGGGGTTTAGGGTTTAGGGGTTAGGGTTTTTTTTTCTCGGATTTTTTCTCCACCAACCAGGGGTTAGGGTTGAGGGTTTAGGGCATGATAGCTTAGGGCTTCGGGCTTAGGGTTTAGGGGTGTAGGGTTTAGAGTTTAGATGACAGGGTGTACCTCTAACTTCTATTAGGAGTATATGGGGCCAACCTCAAGGAAAAGCAAGTGGAAACTGTTGTTTAGGGTCTGGGGCTTTGGGACCTGCAACCCCCACTACCTACAGTTTCATCGTTACATCGTTGGTCAAATCAGATAGGCTTTGTTAGGGATAAGCCTAGGCTTGGATAGAGAGCAGGGTTTAGAGGATATAGCTTCACAGGATTCGCGGCTTGTGAGCCAGATTATCTAAACTATGCTCCCCTATGGAATCGCCTATATAACCCCCTTTTAGGAGCTCAGACTATAGCTCTTCTGGGATTCAGATTCTGCCTTCTGGCAGGTGAAACCCATATTGCGCGTCCCATCCCTCCGAACAGTCCCATTCGCGTGACTCCATGTTGCTACTTGAACAAGGAATAGCCAGCATCAAGTGGAGGGGATGCTTGTTGTAATGTCACTAGGGTTTAGGGTTTAGGGTTTAGGGGTTTAGGGTTTACTAGAGATCCCTTCAGCAGCGTGATATCATTTGTTCAGGGCTTGGAGAGAGTGAGCGGAACCATCTAATTCCCCCATTGAAACCCCTAGATACCAACCTGTATAACCCATTGTCCACCTTGTTTCCCATTTGATTCTCCATTATTGGGGCAATATCCCTACACCCTCCATAACCCCTATGTAACCTCTATATATCTCATATACTCCCTGTAGAACCCTAGGTGGCATCAGCAAAGCTACGCGGCGATGAGGCCCAGCACTGACAAAGGCAGCAGAACCTGGATTGCTGTTAGGGACTAAACTTAGGTTACCATAAAGGGTATGCATAGTAAATAATAAGGTTTCCCCAATATAGTAACTTAAATTAAAGTCTCTTAAATCCCCATACTAGCCGTATGCATTTCATTTTCCATTTTCTTTTCCATGTGATTCTCCATTATAGGGGGACAAATTGGTAACTTAAACTAAGTTCCTTAACCCTGAACCCTAAGCCCTTTATGTCCCTATATGCCCCTATATATTTACCCCCTATATACCCTTATTATAGTAACTTTGAATGAAATTCCTCGACCCTAAACCTTATATTATACTCCAATATAGTAACTTAAACGAAGTTCCTTAACAGCAGCCCAGGAACAATCCCCCAAGCGAACTCCGTGGCCACAGCTTGCGGGTTGCGGCCGGTCTCCTTGCTTAGGGATCTTAGGCTCTAGGGTTTGGGGTTTAGGGTTTAAGGTTTGGGTTTTGGGGTTTAGGGTTTCAAGGAGAAACTCCAGTTCCAAGTGTCAACCTGAAGCCATTCCGATGGCATGCTTGCTACAAACATGGCTACGGTATTCTGTAGCTACGTAAGGGCCACAGGCGAGCTGTTCTGTCCTTCTTCACTGCCCTGTGGTACCCAAGCTTTGTTAGCTCAGTCTGGGTATGCTGCTGCATCGGAGTATAGTCCCACTTAAGTAGATAGAATATGGCTTTGAGTACATTATGATAAGATCCCTATATACCCCATATTCTATCTACTTAAGGGGGACTATATCTCCTTGCCGGGCCACTCCCAAACCGTGAATGGGAGTTTCCATCAGAGAGGGACCGATTATAGACCCCAAAATACTATAGTCTTCATTATGGGGATGACCCCAAACCCTAAGCCGTATATCCTAATTGTAATGGCTCAAACCCTGCGTTAAACCTCAAACCAAGTCGTAACTCGATGTGAAGGGTTTCCGAAAGGCCAAAGCTATCACCCCACTTCAGACGCTGGCATTACACAGAGCTAATAAGGCTTGAGAGGGCAAGGGAGGGATTCTATTGGCCTGCATTCCCTGACTATGTCAAATGACTCACATCTGATCCTGGGGGCAACTTAAACATAAAGTCCTAAAAGGTATGTATAGACCTCACAGGACTTGATTCCAATGAAGTTCCCAAGATTCCACTGGTGGGTCTCGGTCTCCCTCTGACAGCTGCGGCGGTTGCAGCCCAGCGCGGCGCAGGACGCGCAGCGCGCGTGGAGTGATTCTTCTGATGCTAAAGGATTGTCGGGTGGTTCTGGTTCTGGTTCTGGAGGTACTGGTGGTACTGGTGGTTCTTTTGGTGGTGGTGATGGCAGAGGCCGGAACCCAGGCGCGCGCCCAGGGCGCGCCGGCGATGAAGATGCCGGCAGCACAGAAGGCCAGGGCCCAGGTTGAGCCGATTCGGGCTCTTCTCATGGCCGAAAATTTGAATAAAATGGACAAAGTAACTGGAAGCTACCATAAATTTCTTTAGGGATTGTAGAGGGTTTAAGGATATTATCCCAATAAGGGAGAATTAAATGGACAAGAAGATAAAACATCAAATGGAATCTGGGGTTATGCAGGCCAATATCACTTTGAGCCCTATTGGAGGTACCCTACACGAAAATCAAACCCGGAACCTCGAACCACAGTGTTGGAAATGATTTGGGCCCGTACATTAGGCAGTCTAACGTGTGGAGTTCATGAGTGACAGTCCTCAGTGGTATTTTACTCCTTAGTAGTCTTGCCAACCCTTTCCGCTTCTGCCCACATGTGCCAGTAAAGAATGGCCTGCTATGCAACTTTTTGGTCTCGATCACCAGCACCTAGTCACCTAGTTTGGTCTCTTGCAGATAGTGTTCACGCCTTTCAATCATCTTCCTTTGGACTTTCCTGACACGGACGCTGCAAAAGCATATGCGGTCCAGGTGTGTGTGCGCATGCGTGTGTCTGTGCGCGCGTCAGAGATGCCTGCAGTCTGCTCAGAATTTGCAAAGTCACACTCATTGGCTGCGCCATGAGTTTAGAGATATCCAGGTATGGCCTTGAAAACTTAGGCCTCATGAGAATAAAGGAAGCCACAATATAGGGACCCATACTCTGCAACCTAAACCCTAACATAGGCACCCACAGTCTGCCAATTTTGGCAGATGCCCACTTCTATCTTTAGTTTTCCATACCATGGTGTCTAGCCAATGGTCGTCTTTGAGCCTGAAATTCCTGATTCCAGCTTACATCCATAAAGCAAAAATGTAAATCGATTGATCATATGAAGGAACATGTGCCCTAACACTCGTAGTAACAGGAATTAGAATTACGCGTTTAGAGAGGCCTTCCCAAACCTCTGCGTCGCAGGGCGCCGCCTGCGGCGGAGCCTGCAAGAGCCTGGGGCACAGGCGCAAGGGGTGGCTGGGCCTGAAATTGGCGTACGAATCCGGTTTGGCCCGTGAAATGGAGCCCTCCCGATTACTAATAGAAAGGCCAAAGCAGACGTCAAAAACATCTTCAGGACATCGCTTATCTTGCTATCCATACCAAAAAAAGTCCGCTCGGAATTAAGGTGTGAACGCTCGCCCCACTTATCCCTGAGAGGGGCTTCTACATTCTTGGTTATATTGGGCTATATTGGGGTTATATTAGGGTTATATAGGGGTTATATTGGGGTTAAATTGGCATACTGGAAAATGAAATGGAAACTATGATTTTAATGTGTAAAGTGTAGGTCATGTTGGGGTCCCGTCCAAACAGCGCATCCTACAGTCCCTGCCCGGGCCAACACTCGCTCTCCCAAACGCAGAGCCCCAAACCAAACCCCAAAATCCATATGTTAGGAGGACCCCCCCCCTGTAATAGTGGTATAATAGGAATATAAGAGGGCCTTAATAGAATCACTATTATCCCTTAAAGTCACTATTACTGGGTGGGGGGTCGACCTAATCCATACGTATCAGGTCTCAAGCCCTAAGCCCCCCAACTCCCTCAACCTAGGCCCTAACCCTTCAGCTCCAAACCCTGTGCCCAACCCTAACCGCTAAACCCTAAACCCCAAACTTTAAACTCTGAAATACTAGTTTCCATTTCACTTTCCACTATCCCACTATAACCCCTATATAACCCTAATACAAACGCCAATATTCCCCTATAGAACCCCAATACAACCCCCATGAAACCCCTGTATCCCCCTAAGCTCCCCCCCAAGGCTCCGACAGCCAGGGCTGCCCGAGGCGCCCGGTGGGAGGGCTCGGCTGCTGGGGCAGCGAGCCTCTTGCCATGGGATAGGGATGATGAAATTTGAGCTATAATCTAAACTCCTGTTTAGACTCTGGCTCATTTGGCTTTAGGGTTTAGGGTTTCGGATTTAAGGTTGAGGGTTCAGGAGTTCGGGCTTAGGGTTTAAGATTTCGGGCTTAGAGTTTAGGGTGAACTTAGGGTTTAAGGCTTGCAGAGAAGGACTTAACGGGCTTGGGGACAAGCTGGATAGTCATGGTGGTCGCCGCGGTGGCGGGCGAAATCTAAGCCTTCCAACCCCAAAATAAGGCCGGAACCTCGAGACATGATATCTATCCACACCCCAGTCCTACTCCACAGCCCCAAGCACAAAAAAATCCACAACCCAAGCCTAAATCCGCAAACCCTAAATCTCAAGCCCTAAACCCTAAGCCCTAAACCCTTAGCCCTAAACCCCCCACCCTGAACAGCCCCAAACCCTAAACCCTAAACCCTAGGCCCTAAAATAGTAGTTTCCATTCCATTCTCCATTATCCCAATATAACCCCAATATAACCCCTACATAATCCTAATATTCCTACTGAAGCCCTAACAAGCTTTCTGGCTTGGGAGGCCTCCTGTACGGCTCCGCAAGGCGAGGAGCAGAGCCAGTTCCGTGGGCGACCTGGTGCATTGGGTTTGTAGGGTTTGGACAGCTTCTGAGTTTTTTTGGGTTTAGGGCTTAAGGGAGGGTTTAGGGTTTGAGGGTTTAAGGGTTTAAGGGTTTAAGGGTCTAGGGTTTAAGGGTTTAGCGTCTAAGGGTTTAAAATATTACTGTAAGGGCGTTAATCATCACTAACTATTATGGTTCCAGATTCTTTGGCATCTTTAGGAGGGTACATGGCACCTCAAAACCTCAAAGGGTATTGGCATTGTTTATGCCTCTGTTTTCATGATTCCTTGATATACGCCCTGCATGCTCCCAATGCCGATTCATTTTCCATGTGTCTGTTCCATCTGCTCCCGTCCATAGAGAAGACGGCCTGGTTTTTGACGTGTTTGGGATTGATTTTGCTCACACGTCGCGAAATGAAGCTGTCTCCAGACCTGTACATCCCAAGCATTAACAACTTCATCGCAAGGCTTCAAGTCAGATGCTGGATTGGGTGCTCCCTTTATTGAGTGTTCAGTCCTGTGCTTGTTCTATAGGAGTTATACAGGGTTATATGGGGTATATAAGGATTCTATGAGAAGGCTTAGGGTTTGAGGTCTGCATCATGACTTTCCACAACTTGGCAGACTCGTTCTTGGGTTTTAAAGTAACCCAACACCCAGGTCGCTTAAGGAATTCCCTGAGCTCCCACCCCGCCCCGTCCCAGGCTTCATAGGGTTTAGGGTTTAGGGTTTAGGGTTTAGGGTTGGAGCGTTCTCTCAAAGGAGTTTATGGTCCTGGAGAATGAGAATATCGATACATGGAGGTTTCCCAAAATCAAGGGTACAGTTTTGGGCGTCGCACAGTAAGAACTGGTGTATTTGGGGTCTATATTGGGGTCCTAGAATTTAGGGAAACTACCTTATCGTCATGGATACTCCCAACAAACCCCTGGACTTTCAAGTCCTGGACTTTCAAGTAGTTGCGGGATGCGAAGCCTAACCTCAAAGCCCACGTTGTTGCCAGGATGGGCCACTGGACCTCTCACTCCCCAAATCGCAGTTTCCATTTTATTTTCCATTGTCCCAATATAACCCCAATATAACCTCAATATAGCCCCTATATAACCCCCAATATAACCCAATATAACCCCAATATAACCTGTATATAACCCGGTAATTGCTAGCACTGCCTGCCTCGCGGCGTGCCGCCAGTTGCGGCTGGAGGGACGCCTGCATGGACCTACGTCGACAAAGCTTTGCGTTTGAGGCTGCGATTCGGGCCTTGGTTTAAGGGGTTTAGAGTTTAGGGCTTAGGGTTCAAGGTTCAAGGTCTTGGGTGTTCAGGGTTAAGGGTTTGGGGTTGAGGGCTTGCAGCCTCAGAGTTCAGCAAAAAGGCGGCTGAAGGTTCAAGCGTCATTGTCTTAAATATTAAACTTTGCGTCCTCCCAGGGTAGATAGTGACTGAACACAGGAAATGCAGCCCTGGTGGCAGATTCGCTGGTTTGGTCCTGCTTGCTTTTGTTGTAGGTCATTTCTGCCTGCGGTATGATGAAAGGTTGGCCCGCCAGGCTCAAGTCCCCATCCTGGTCTTTGACTGCAGCGGCTTGTTTAGACGGAGCTCGCTCTTCCTTTGTCTGAATGTGAAATGCCCGGGGTCGTCATCGATTGGGTGTTCTGCCACACTACCGCATTGCCTGCCTGTCTGCTTGATTTCAAGCGCAGGGAGTACTCCCCGAGAAGCGCGCCATGACAGAGAGGTCACCTTGATCGCATTGTTGGCCTACTAGTTCATCCTCTTTCTCCGTCAGGGAATGCATGACCCACACTTAGTTCTGGACCCTCCGCAAAGCGATCCGCTCATGCCAAATGTTGTCATCATCGTAGAAAACTGCTAACGATTGGCCAGGTTGGATATTCCAGAATGCCATGCCCACGACACCGAGGACTAGATGATGGGATCTGACCTTTCAATCGACGGTGGTTCGAAGTTTATGGTTCTCGCGAAGCTTCCGGATGACTGTGTTTCAATTTTAACTTTCGACTTTGTCCGTCGGAGTCTCTCAGTCCCTGCTTTACCTCCTGTTGGGGCGCTATCAAAAATGTGTATTCTTTCTCTATTGAAGAATTATATAGTAGTCGTTTGAAGTACCAGTCCGCGCCATTGCCATAAAGTAGGTTCCCTTTTCGGATAGGATCTCCGTTTGAGTATGTTCATTTCCAATAGTCACTCCTTTCAAGGGACCTGCAGACCAACCCGCAAATTTCTTAAAAGAAAAAATGAACCAACAATGATCCTGACTCCATGCCTGGAATGGAGATGATTGAAGGCTACCAGGTGTTTAGGGTTTAGGGTTGAGGGACCCAGCCGTAGTACTGTACTATTGATACCATAAATCCAGCATGACCTCAGTATACATATACCTCGAATTCTCAAGGAATACGGTACTTGGCATCATGCAGAATTTTGAGCATCCACAGTATCACGGGCTAATAGAGATCCCCCGAAAAGCAATGAGCCCCCAAATAACCCGAAGTCCTAAACCCTAACCCCAAACCCTAAACCCTGCCCCCTAAAATCCGAGATCCTAGATCCTAAGCCCTAGAGCCCTAAACCCTAAACCCCCTAAACCCCAGACCCTAGAGCCTAAACCCTAGATCCGGGGATCCCTTACGGCTCTATGATAGCCGCCGCCTGAAGCGCAGTTTCCGAGCAAGGGTAGCTCCAAATGTCATACACGAGCTCAAGCAGATTCGAGCCCAAGCGTCTGCTGTTGGACTAGGTTTGTTCCCGGACTTAGGGCCCTAAACCCCAAACCGGTCTATGGGGCTTTAGGGGTTTAGGGGCTTAGGGCATCGTAAGCCTTAGACTTTTTGGGGTCTAGGGCTCAGGGTGCTTACAACGAATACTCCACCAGGCAAAAGTAGAGTGTGCAGGGTTGGGGGCATGGGGTGGGTGGAGATCTCAAAGCTTCAGGCCTTTGAGCTTTCGGGTTTAGGGTTTAGGGTTTAGGATTTAGGGTTTAGGGTTTAGATTTTTTGAGATTCAGAATTTGGCGGTGGGGGGAGGCAAGGCTTCAGGATATGGTAGTTTCCCAAAACAGGAGGAGCCCAACATAGACCCCAAAATACAAGATTCCGGACTCTAGGGACCCCAGCACGGTACCCAAAATTTCGGGAAATCCTAAACCCTAATCCCACAACCCTAAGTCCTATATCACCCAAAATATCCACGATAAACCCCCTTTAAAAAAGACCCCCCAATTTTGGGAAACCCCCATATGAGCTACTGTCTAAACTCCTAGTATCCCCCTTAATAACCCCTATAGTAGTCCCCTATATAATCCCCCATATTAGCCCCCTTAAAGGAGTTTAGACTATAGCTCATATTGGATCTTAGGACTGAAGGGGATGCATCATTCGAGCCCTAGGCTTGTAGATGCAGAGTATGCGATTCAGGGTTTGGGGTTTAGGATTTAGGGTTTAGGGTTTAGGACTGATTTAGGGTTTAGGACTTAGGGTTTAGGATTTAGGGTTTAGGGTTTAGGACTTAGGGTTTAGGGTGTTAACGTCTGCGCTGGAGCACCGGACTTCAGGTTGAGGTTTGGGGTGCAAGGGAGGGGTTCTCGATGGTGACGCGGAAGTCTAGGGTTTGGGGGGAGAAGACGTACTGGTGCTTGGTAAGGAATATGGGAATATATTCTGTACGGGTTATATAGAGATTATATTTCTGAGGAAGAGTGCGAAGCATCATGTTCCAGGAGGGGGCACGCTGCTCCGTGCTTCTTGAAGCTGTCTGCTTGACAACCTGTCCCGCGACATGCCCGCAAACTTGTATCATCTCAATGTTGAGTTCTCCGGGGTGGTTCCAAATTGCTATAACCCCTATATCATACCCCTATATTTTCTAATATGCCCCCATTACTTTCTTTGAATAGCAATGGACATCCTTTTCCGCCACGCGTGACGCTAGCGCCCAGGGGCACCGCAGCCCATCATGGCCATTCCGCCGGTCTGCAAGCTGGGTGCATGGGTTCAGGGGGTTTAGGTTCAGGGTTTAGGTTTACATTGGGATAATGGAATACAAGAATAAAATGGAACCTACTATAATGGGGTTATATAGGGTTTAGGGTTTAGGGTTAGTGTTAGGGTTTACATTGGGATAATGGACAAGAAAATGGAAACTACTAGAGTATCTTGGGGTTATATTGGGATAATGGGAAAGAAAATGGAAACTATACAACGTAGGTTGCATGGGGATGTGGAGGGATATTCTGTTGGGAGGAAAACAGAAATACATCGGGAGGAGGATCTACGGTTTAGGAATAGGCTTCAGGGTTTGGGGCTTGGTTTAGGGCTTAGGATTTCGGGATGAGATTTGGGGCTAAGGGTGTTGACAAGAACTGTAGTGTTGATCCCCACTTGAGACTCCACGTGTGTCCTTGCGAAGTCCAAGGAAACAGGCCACAAGATTTCGGGCTTAAATCCATACAGGGCTTCTGCTTGCGGGTCAGAAGTTCACCTTCACCAGAACGATTACGGTTTTCGCCTGGAAACATTGTACGGCCAAAGGGGAATGCCAATAGTATACCTCCACTCTACCACCCTGAACCCCCGTTTGCGGGATGTAAGCTTGCAAACTGGCTGGCAAAATCACCCTCCGTTCGTACATGACTTGATACAGTCTCTAAATACTGCAAAGAGGTCTCTCAGGTACAATTACTTCTTGTTAGGGTCTGCAGATGGAGTGGGATTTGTTGAAGTCAGAACCTTCTGCACCTTAACCACCAACATACCTAAGGCATAAAGGCGCTCGAAACAAGGGCTATCGCGTTGCAGACCCCTAGACGACCCTGAACCCTGTGTAAGGCCTGAATCTTGATCTCTACATTGTAAACCTAAAGGGGCATGTTGATTTTCTGGAGCATACAACCCACCCTTCCTGTTCCCTCGTTAGCCACAAAACTGACAGAAAGTCAAGTGGGCATTGCAAAATGGCCACCCTGCTCTGCCTGTTAGAACTACTCCATTGAGACATCCAAACCCTGAGTGGCAAGCATATGGCCCCTAACCCCTACTCTGCCCCGCATAACCCTTTGCAAGTTTCAACACCCATAGAACCCGGCTGAACCCTATAGCCTACATCTAACCCTCAAACCCTAAGCTGTAATCTAACTGCAGAGCCGGAAATCTGACATAACCCTCATTCGTACTTACCCAGAACCCAAAGCCCCCAACACCCCAATACCCCAAACCCGATGCGAAAAATCTGGGAACTGTAAACCTGGGTCGTTGTTCAACAAACATCTCCCTTTACATTCTTTTACACTCAATAAAGATAATCATTCCAAGAAGGCCAACATTAAACATGCTCTGGAACTTTCGCGAAAGGAGATTTCGGCAATTTCTTGGGCGGCTCATGTTCCCTGGAATTAGGATCTGTAATCATCCCTGGCATTCCCCCCCAGCCCTAATCCGAGCACCTCAACAATAAAAGGGACCCGGGAACCCATTTTGATAATAGAGTTAAGCAAGTAGCTTCAGCTACAGTAGAAAGTAATTCTGCATAGGCACCTGGTGCTTTAAGTTCCTGCTCTGTCGGTCTTTGCTTATGCTTGCTGCTTTCAGAAACTCTACAACCAAGGATTTTCAAGAAGTTCAGGCCTATCAGAAAGCTATAGCTTCTTATATGCCCGCTTACTTCAAAGCAAAATGATTTCATTCCTTCCTGGGCTACCCCTTACCGTGGCCGCCCCACAGCAGCCCGAACCAGAATTGGAAAAGGGACCACGTTAGTAGCAATAATTCTGCACAGCCTGCTGGTATTTAAAATTCCTTTAAGCATCAATTGTCATCGAATTAGAATTCCGTTAAAAACCAATTGAAATCAAATTAAAACTCCTTTAAGAATGAATTGAAAAAGTGAATTCCATTTAAATTCAACTGAAATCTAACTAAAAATCTTTCCAAAATCAGTTCAAACCACATGAAAATCCATTAGAAATCAATTGAAATCGAATGAAAACTCCATAAAACACTAATTGAAATACAATTTAAATTCCTCTAAAAATCCATTGAAAATTGAAGATCAGTTGGAATCGGATTAGATTCCACTTCAAATCAACTGAAATCATCAATTGAAATCAAACTAAAAATCCTCCAAAAGCCTCCAATCATTCTTTTAATCTGGTGCCCTCCATGCCTTATTCTGCCGGGGGGAGGGGGGGGAGGGGGGGGGGTCCGCCCAAATTGTTGAAGTGCCCGGATTAAGCCCTACAATCCCTTTCGACCACTAGATCAGCCCATGTTCCGTGTTCTTTTCCGTTGGATTCCTTTGTATCCCTACTTACATATCTGAGATAAAATGCAATGTGCTCAAGTGGCCTTCTTCAGCCGTCCCAAAGCACGCCACAGCTCGGGCGCAGCTTGCATCGGACATCGAAGTAGACAAGCCTCTATAAGGTAGGGCTTTGGGCTTTCGGTTTAGCATTGGACTAGGATTTAAATTTAGGGTTTAGAGTCCAGGGCTTTAGGTTTTGTTTGGTACCTTTTTCCTCCTCATGCAGAATCAGAAAGCTTCAAACTATGTAGGGACTAGAAATTGGAAGGGATGGGACTGCTACTTTTCCACGCTTCTCAGTAGAAGTATCCGTATACGAGTCGTATATGTCAATGCCCAAATCGACTCAGAAGCAACCATGACAATAGACAACAAAACTGGTGAAGAGCAGGAGTTGCACAGAGAATGATGACAAGCATCAGTGCCGAAGGCACTGTCAGCTGGTCCTGTAGGAACACTCAGCTCCAAAAAAAATCTGAATCTTGAACTCCCCAAGTCGGCATGCAACGCGCGAACACTATCCCCAATGAAATGGAGTCCTCGCCTCTCCGCGGAGGTTGAAGAACCTTGCCAGCCGCCAACAGTGTTCAAACTCCAAACACCGTCCAAACCCAAGCAGGAAGCATGTGCATTAGGCTGGACGCGTTCCCAACAGCTGCTACTGTCGAAGCAGGCGAGGGCCAGGAGGCAAACACAGCTAGAGTGACTGCAGAAGTAGCAGGACAATAGCCTGAGCCATCTGGTGCGGTTGGCAATTAAGATTCTGCATGACCTTAAGTATTCTAGCCCATGGAAATTATGCGAGCTCAGTACGATGAGATACTGCAAATTTGTCAGAATCAACAGTATCTCCGTTTGGTGACGACAGGAGACAATGGAAGCTATTTAAGGTAGCTGCTTTGCTGTCGGTTCTTATGAGGGGCTTTGGTACCCCAACCCCTATAATTAGATCCTATAAGAATCATATGATAGTCGTAGGGTTCATCATTTGAGGGTTTGGTAAACAAAACCCTCATGTTACCTAACAGCCATCCCTAAAAACATGAAATCACAGTTTCATGTTATCTCCCACTTCCTTTTCCACCTGATTCCCCCGTTATTTAATCCAATCATTTATCCCCAGATATCCCTATAAGCCCTGGACTAATTCGTAGTATATCCCTTAATAGGTCCCCCCTCAAGCCCTATATATTCCCCCTATAAGTCCCCCCCACCAAAATTTTTTATTCAGTCCACAGCTCATATAAGCCTAATGTCGGCTTCCAGGACCCCCTGTCCCTCCCAACCCCCACCACAGCTCTGAAGCCCCAAAGCCCCTGAAGACCGCAAGTCTAGCAATCAGCTTGAATTCTTTCTGGGATATAGGGCTTAGAGTTGAGGGTTAGAATTTCGGATTTAGGATTTAGAGTTTAGAGTTTAGGATTTAGAGGTTTTTAGGACATTCTGAAACACTATGATTCTATACTCCTCTGACAGAATTTCGGCTTTAGCTTTTAAGATTGTATATAGGTACCCAACGAATCTGACACCTGCAAGCCCCTCATAAGATGTTGCACTCCTCCTGCATGACCTTTGCGATGATGTAGAATCCCAAACGATTCATAACAACATTGCAAGAGTCCTTGTATACCCAGATATTCCGGAGGTATGCCTCAGACCCTGTTCACGTCTGATCTGTAATTCTGAGATCCCGTCCCAATGCGGATCTTGTGCAGGAAAAGCCGGGGGCAGAAATCCTAAGCAAAGCTTTGAGGCTTTCTTGGGGGTTTTAGCAGGTTGGGAGGGGTTAAATTGGTTGCATCCTATGCTCCGACTTAGGCTTGAGGGCGAAGGCCCTTCAACCTACGTATATCTCACCGTGAACTCTATGGCCGTCAAATCCAGTTTGAAGCATGAAGCTGTTACGCCCACCCACCCACTCTTTCTTTCTCCCTCTTTCTCTCTCACTCTTTCCATCTCCGTCTTTCTCTCTCCCTCTCTCTCTCACCCATGCTCTCTCTTCTCCTCTCTATCCCTTCTTCTCTCCTCCCTCTCCCGCTCTCTCTCTGACTCTGTCTCTCTCTCGCCTCTCTCTCTCTCTCGCGCCTCCCTCCCTCCCTCTCTCCCTCTCCCTCTCCCTCTCCCTCTCCCTCCCTCTCTTTCTCTCTCTCTCCCTCTCTTAGACACACCTAAGAACCGGTAGGTCGCAGGCAAGTGTAGCAAATTCTATACAACTTATGATACGGGGGCTCTCCAAATAAACAGGATGGACTGAAAACACCACACAAGTCATTCAAACCAGAGCAGAAGCCTCAAAAAGGATGGACTCTAGACCCTGCCTTCCCTTCCCGCATGCTCAGGGCCCGGCCGGGAGCCGCCCGGGCGCGTATAGGGTGTCTCCCACCAGCCTGGAATCTTGAGTTTTAAGGTTTTAAGGGGGTGATAGGAGTTTGCGGGGAAACTCGAGTCTTGGGGTTTGGTTTAGGTGCCTATTAGGTTTGACCAGGAGTCTGGGACTCTTCAGGAATCCCCCCCACCCCCAGACGCGGGTGGGGGGTTGTCCGGATGGAAGTGCAGAATCTGTTGATTTTAGGGAATGACGGGGGGTCGAGGGTAAGCGTGGCGCAGGCATTTTAGCACTTCGGTCTACATGGATGATGAGGTGATAACGTTCCTAATTCAAGCTTCAACAGCAGTGGCAGCGAAATGTACAGTGCACTTTGCCAAATACGCAACTACGTGGATTCGGTCTGGACATGAGGGTGAAGCCCAAGCAAATAAACTGAATCTGCCGCGCGCAGACTCTGCCGCGCCCTCCCCTCAAACGCAATCACAACAACCGTTTATTGCAGGCTGATAATAACCCTAAACCCCGCAGTTAGCCCCTAGCCCATTATCCCATAGTAGCTTCCATTTCGCTTCCATTTGATTCTCTATTATCCCTAAATAACCCCTATATTCCCTGAACACGGACTAGGGATGAGGATGCCTCAAAATGGCGCGCCTTTTGTCCCTAAACAACTAGAGCCCTTGACCCATGTAACCCTCATCCCCTTTATGAAATCGTTTTCCCAGTGTACTATAGCCGTTTCCATTTCTTTTCCATTATGCCTATCCCCTAAATGCTATGATATACTATCATGGGAATATTCATCGTTAGGTGAGTGGGGCGTTATGGTAGTTTCCCAAAACAAGGGGACTCCAATATAGACCCCAAAATATTATAGTCCTTATTATAGGGACCTCACCCTAAACCCCAAACCCTAAACCCTGGGAAACCCCCTTATATTCGTGTGGGGAGGGATCAAACCTGTGGGCAAGGCGGGTGGCCCAAGTGGTTCATGTGCGCCCGGAGCTGGTGAGTCCTTCAACCCCGCAAAAGTATGTAGGGTTTAGGGCTTCCTATAAAATGAGGGTACTCTCTAAAGGGATTTATAGGGGATATATAGGGATATATAAGAACTTAAGGTTTCCGAAAATCCGGGGTCCATCCTTTCAAGTCCCTTTAGTAAGAGGTATAGCATTCTGGACTCCACATTGGGGGCCCCTGTTCATCAAGGCTTCAGGCGCCTAGGATTTGGGGCCTGGAATGACTGAAGATAAGAGGATAACTCTTGGGATTGAGTACCTTGATGCCTGGACCGAACGCCCAAGAATGGTGCTGAAACTCATGGGAGGGTTTTATTTGTCCGCCCTAATACTTTATACTTAGGACTCTATGACTATCATATGGCTCTTATAGCTTATACTAGGATCCTTATTCCGAGGGTTGCGTTCCCAAAGCCGACATACTAGAAACCCAGGGTCCAGATCCGAGATGCGAGTGGCTCGGAGGTAAAGGTGTCCACTGCTCATCCCTAACGTAGGCGATCCCGCCACCCGCTAAGAGCGACCACACGGGGATAAGGGTACTGCAGATGCCTCAGAATAAGCCATGATATAGGGCACCTCAAATAGACCTCAATATGATATTGACAACTGATTGGGCTACTGCAGTAATTGCATCACTGTGTAGGCACCCCTGAAGCCACTACTAGTGAATGGTGGGAGAACCTCGCCTAAGAATGTGAGACCGAGAGTAGGCATAGCAAGTTCCGCGAAAGTCCAGAACAAAGCCTCAGAAGCGAAGGTGCTCTGTCATGAGAGCTTAAAGGATCTCAGATAGCAACCTTCCATGCACAACCCGCTTGTAAAGGCCCTATACCGTACAGGTACTGTTCCCAGAAAGAAGCAAGCCAATCCAGCATGGTGGTCTCAATCTTAGCTGGAAGCCACAGGTAGGGGCATGTAAGATGTAGCTCTGGGAACTGCCCGCAAAACCAACAACGTAAAAAGAAAAACGACTAAACACCTAAACCCTGAACCTTTTAACCCTAAACCCCTAAACCCTCCACCCCTAAACCCCAAACTCCTCAGCCCCTAAAACCTAAACCCTCAGACCCCCAAACCCTAAATCCCTCAACCCCTAAACCCTGACCGTCCCCACTGACAGTCACTTCTCTCCTCAAGGTGACCATGCGACAATGGAGCAGTGAGTACCTGATCAGCAGTAAAACTCATGGTCCAAACCCTGGCGAAACCACATGGGATATGAAGAGGAAAAATGGAAGATAAAATGGATACTACTACTTAGGCTTTGGGGATATTACCCCCCATATAATGGAGAATCAAACGGAAAAGAAACTGGAAAATGAAATGGAAGCTGGGGGCGTATAGGGATTTATAGGGATTAGGACTTCCCAAAATATGAGGGCTACGCTTTCAGGAGTTCTTATACTGAGAGACTGTTTTGTGGTCTATATGGGCTCGCCCTACTCCAGGATATTACCATAAGGACGATAGAATGTGGGTTATCCTAGAGCTCAACCAATCTTATGGGTATCTCGGGAGGTGAGAGGAAAAGACTTACTTGGAGTCAGTAGGGAATAAGGGGATGTATTATGGAGGGATCATATAGGGATTGTATTCCCTGATTCCCTACTAACAACCAGTAAGAAGACGCAAAGAGGCAATTGCAGGGCAAATCGCCTCTGCAGCCCCACACTTCCCGCCGCCTACACACCATATGGGGTTTGCTTCAATAGGAGGGGCCCAAATAAAGGCCTCACTGCCCCAAACCCTAGACCGTAGTATAATACAGGGACTCCCAAAACGGGGAGCCTGCTTTTTGGAAGCCTCCATATGACGACAAGACCCAAAGATTGGCTCCTGGACAACCCGCGTACGGATGGCTTCTGGACCGTACATCTTGGCCATCTTCTCCCATGTCTTGTGTACTACCTACCCGATTGCAATTTCAACACCCAGGGAAAATCCAATGCTTAGCTCCCTTCATAAGAAATAGAGGAGCACCAAAAACTCTCAAGTGCCAAAGCTTTAGCAAAATCCCGCCTCGTCAAGTATTCCATCCCCTCTTGGAACTGCGCGAGCAGTACCAACTGTCCCTCCCTTCTTTGGGAGAAGATTTGAATTTTTTTGGTGGTTGAACCTAGTAAGATAACATTCCTTATATAAACTACTACACCCAAAAGGAGGATATAATCTTTCTCTATATTGGGTACCATAATATCCCCACATGAAATACTACTCATTTAAGGTTTAGGGAGAAGATCCCGGCAGCCGATGGTAGGCCTCTCTTTCGTCTCAGGGGACTGGTACTCGGCCAACACCTGACAGCTTCACCCCCATCAAATCCTAAACTCTCCGGGCTGTAGGGTTCAAAACCCCTATATACCCCCAGCTTCCGTTTCATTTTCCATTTTCTTTTCCATTTGATTCTCCATTACGGGGGGGTAATATACTCCCAAACCCTAAAGCCTACCTAGATTCAGAGCCTTAGCCTTTCTAAGCTCCAAACCCTTAGGGCAGTAAGCAGTTCCATGTTTAGTAGGACGCAGAGCTAGCCCCCTGAGAACTTGTTGCGTTGCAGTCTTTGGGCCAAGGATTTGGGATCTACGGCAATTGTTGGTGCAGAGCTAGTCATGCAGACATTGAAACCCTAAACCCTAATTTGTAGTTTCCATTTTCTTTTCCATTATCCCTATATAACCCCAATATATTCCCAATCCCTATATAACCCCTATAATCCCTGTAGTTTCCATTTTCTTTTCCATTATGTCAGGATAGCTTCCGGGGCTCGCTAGCGAGGGCAGAGCATATTGCGAACGCGAGTGTTATCTGCATCTGAGCGGAAGGTTTGCTACAAAGGGTAAGCCACAAGCCTCCCCCTGCACTTCTTCAAACTCCTGCACTGTGAAGCAGAAGCCCCCAGACCCGAAACCCAAAATCTCAAAACCCCACTCCCTACAGTAAGACCCAACACCTCATCCCCGGACCCTAATGCCTGAAACCCAGAAACAATGAATCTTGGCCCTAAGCTCGTCCTTGACCTCCACCGTCTGGACCCCTGCCTGCTTTTGGGAGTGTATCCTCAAACCCTCAACCCTTCACTCCAAACGCCCTCAGGGTTTAGGGTTTTGGGTTATATTGAGGTTATACGGGGATAATGGAAAAGAAAATGGAAACTACTAATTACGTTGAGGGTAGATAGGGTTTAGGTTTTGGGGTTTTAGGGTTCAGGGTTTAGGGTTTAGCTTTACAGCCTAATCCCAAGCCCCAAACCCTAACCCCTCAATCCCAAGCCTCAAAGTCCAAAAAATTGGCCATGCTACCTTAGGTGGACCCGCCACCCAGTAATAGTGACCATAAGGGATACTAGTGATCATATTGGGGTCCTCTTATATTCCTACTATTCCACTATTACAAGCTACCCTAAACCCTAAACCCAAGTCCTACCATACCACTATACCACAATTACAGGCTGGGTGGCCCCTAAACCCTAAATCCTAAACCCTAAACCCTAAAACCCTAAACCCTAAACCCTAAACCCTAAATCCTAAACCCTAAAAACCCCTAAAGAATGCTACCACAGCCTCCCATACTGTGGAGGCAGCTTGCCCGCCGGAGTCCATGCCTCGCCAAGCTGCTGGTCTCGCAGAGGGTTGAGGATTTAGGATTTTGGGGCTTAGGGTTTAGGATTTAAGGATTTAGGGGTTTAGGATTTAGGGGTTTAGGATTTAAGGATTTCAGGATTTAGGGTTTGGGATTTAGGGTTTAGGGTTTAGGGTTTAGGAATTTCGGATTTAGGGCTTAGGGTTTAGGGTTAAGGGTTTAGAGTTTAGGGGTTTAGAATTTAGGGGTTTAAGGATTTAGGGTTTAGGATTTAGGGTTTAGGTATTAAGGATTGAGGATTAGGATTTAGGGTTTAGGGTTAAAACGAAGGTTGGGATTGAGGGGATTTTGGATTTGACAAAAAGAGGCGAGTTTGGGGGTTGGGCCTCAGGGGGCTCGAAGAAGTTTAGGTTGCAGCGCTTTGGATTGGTGAAGGGTTCTGGATCCAAGCTTCCCCATACCATCACTGCACCAGTGCAGGGCAACCATCGATCATCTCGAATTAGCCTCTTGCAATCCTAATTGACTAACACATCGAAACTCTAGTCTAGAAACTTTCTGCGCTACCTTCAAGTTCAATCCCTACAACACCTTTATAAACCAGGTTCCATTAGATAGTCCTTTGGTTTTGTATAACTAGGGACTCCAAAAGAAGGAGGTCCCATATAGTCTCCTAATAAACTCTAAACCCCCTAAACCCCCTAAACCTCAAACCCAAATATGAGGCCCCATATGAGCCAGAGTCCAAACTCCTAGTATCCCCCTTAATATCCCCTATAGTAGTCCCCTACACAATCCCCTATACATCCACCCTTAAGGAGTTGAGACTATAGCTCATATTAACCCCTAATCCCTATTAACTACCCTATAATCCCAGTTTCCATTTCATTTTCCATTTTCTTTTCCATTTGATTCTCCATTATTGGGGGGTAATATAACCCTAAACCCATATCCTACTTGCTGCTTCAGATGAGGGGTCCTGAAGGCTTCCTTATTTGAAGGCTCGAGCTGGTCAGGGCTTCTTGAAGGAAGCTGCAGCGAAAGACGTGAGCAAGGTAGCGCTTACAAATACCCAAAGCTTGGGGGTTAGGGGACTAGGGTGTAGGGGTTAAGGGATTAGCAGATGGGGATTAGGGTTTAGGTCTTAAGGGTTAAGGGTTTAGGTTTCCTTCAGAAACAACTCTAGCAGCTTGATTGCATCAGCGACGTTGGCGTATCCTAAAGTCTAGTCCCCAAAGGAAACCCTTAACCCTAAGCCCCAAACCGTTGTAAGTCCAAAGAACAATCCTCTTCTAAGGACCCCTACATACTCCCCTTAAGGGAACCGTAGCGCTCCAAGTAAGAGCTTGAAAAGCAATGATGGAGCACTTGGGATCCTGCTGACTTTTCCTGTCTCAAGGTACGTGCTCCTTGGCACGGCAAAGGCTCAGCGGGCCCTCATGTTCTGGAGTTTGCCGATTTGGTTTAGGGTTTAGGGTTTGGGGTTTAGGGTTTGGGGTTTAGGGTTCAGTCTCTTCCACCTGCCGACGACGTCTGAAGCTTTTGGGGATGTCAAAGAGTGTTTCCCGTCGGGTCTTCATCAACCACCTACGGCTATGTGAACAATAACAAGAGGACACCTTGTTCGACATTGGGATGTATGACAAAGACACTGGGACCATGAGTATCCCTACCTCCCCAAAAGCTTAACCCAAAGCCACAATCAAACTGCAGACCTTGAACCCCAAGATCTCAACCCTGAAAAGTGTCAGGTGGACCCCCCACCCTGTAGTAGTGGTGTAATAGGAAGATAAGAATACCCCTCATAAAATCACCATTAATTATCCCTTGTAGTCCTCATACTGGGCGCGGGGTTGACCAACGAAAAGTGTCCCAAAACCTGCACCCAGCCAGGTTTCACCCTGAATGTCTGCACGGATCTGCCTCAAAATTGTGGGCACCTCTTAGACGGTGGTGCAAAATGATAGTCTCTTTTGGGTGCCTCTGTTAAAATACCGCCCCTATCTTTTTTTGCATACCCAAACTCTGACCACTGCCGTTTTGATTTGGGGTGTGGTTTTATGGTGTTTAGCCTGAAGGGCTCAGGGCCATAGGGCCGAAGCGTATAATGCCCTATACAGGCCCTGTAAGGAGTTTAGACTATAGCTCATGTGTTCTGCTCTCTCTGCACAGACCTGCAATCCCTCGACAAAAGCCAGGAACCCCCACAGCCCTTAGTTTCCGGAACAGCCCTATCGCTATTACTATTATAAATTTACTATTGACTGTTACAGCTACTACTGTTATTACTATTACTAGTACTAGTACGAATACAATAACTATTACTATTGCTAATACTATTACTATTATTACTATTACGAGTACTAGCACTAGTAATCATACCTTGCTAGTACTAGTACTAGTATTATGACCACTACTATTCATCAAACAATATTTCTATTCTACTATGACTGGTACTGTTACAACGATTATTACTATTACTATTCTAATACTCGTACTATTACTTTCAGTACTACAACTATATTTGAAACCTCACCCCTAAACCTTCAGATGATGACCGGGGGCCCAACGTGTCAATGGCGAGGTTGCACTCCCCCCGCACCCTGAAGCTGGGCTGCTGTTGAGGAACTTAAGTTGAGCTACCAGAATATGTGTACATAGAGTTTAGGGTTCAGGGTTTACGGTACCGTAATATGGGTATGTAATAAACAGTACGGTTTCCCCATTACTGTAACTTAACTGAAGTTCCTTAACAGCAACCTAGGAAGGAGGGCCGATGGATGCAAGGTCAGTAGACATGAGCCTAGCATGGTTCGGGATATGTCGGGATAATGGAGAACCAAATGGAATCCGTGTTCTATATATATATATGTATATATATATATAGCTCAGCATTGGGGAATGTGTAGGGATAGTAGAGAATCAAATGCAAAATGACATGGAAACTGCTATACCACTTGGGGACCTAATGGAAGGTCGGGTGGGTAGGAATAGCAAATAAATGAAGATGGAACAGAAACTGAGGGCTTTCGAGGGTTGGTTTGGCGCGGGTCAGCAAGCATACGTACTCAGAGCATGGTTTGGGGGAATTTCCAAGCAAAGCCTGTTGATTGCTGCGATAGGAGGAACACCCCCTACTTTACCCAATCCTGAGATATTGCCCCAAGCCTCAAGCCCGCCCCCGCAGCCTTTCCGGAGCGAACGTGCCATGGACGAGAGCCATGTAGTCCTAGTTTCGAACTTTGAGTTGGGATTTTGGGCTTTATGTTTGTGGGGTTTAGGGTTTAGGGCTAGGGTTTAGGGTTTGGGGGTAGTATGGCGCGGGGTTGGAGGCCAGGGTTTTGGGTGCGAGGGTTCATGGGCGCGACTACTCTTTCACTGACAGGTTGCCGCGTGTTAGCATAGCCCCCACTCTTACAATCTTTAGCATTTAGGGTTGGGGTTTAGGGTTTTGGGTTGGAACCTGTACCCGGATGTGCACACCCTAATGTAGGGGCCTTTAAACCCATGACCTTGAACCCCCAAACTTAAACCCTCAAGCCTTTATGGGGTTTCCAAACGGTTTAGTTCCCTTTCTGCTGATCCCCATAATGGAGGTGTTCCCTGATACATGGACATGGCCAAATAAATCTACCCACAAAATCATCTATAGCAGTACCTATATTCACTTCCCCACTCGCCTTATCCCTTAAACACCCAACCAGGCACAATTTGAGCTATAGTCAGTACCCCCTTGATAGGCCACCCCTTTAAAGAGTTTAGACTATAGCTCATTGGCCTTCAGCACGCCGAGAAGGATCTGGTTACGCGCATGCTCGTAGCCCTGCAGGTTGTTTCGAGGTCTAGGGTTTAGAAAATTTAAGATTTAGGGGTTTAGTGTTCAGAGTTCAGGCTTAGGGTTAAGGGTAGGGATGGGGGTGGAAAAAAGGGTTCAGGATTAAAATTCATGGCTTAAGGTCTAAAGTCCAACGCTCAAGGCTCAGGGCTCAGTTCAGGGCTAGAATTTAAAGTGCAGGGTCGATGCCTTAGAAGGACTACTCCAGGGATCCATTCCCTACGGTTTGCCCGCTGTGAGTCCGGACGCTAAGGAGAGGCCTGAAACTAGAATGCGGTTTGGTGCTCTAATATGGTACATTCTTCACGGAGAAAATGAAACCCTAAACCCAGCCCTAAACCCTGAAGGGGCTTTGTGAACCACAGGTTCCTCCCTAAAACCTACTTGGAGCATGAGGGGGGGTGCTCAGTAAGGAAAAGAAAATGGGGACCACTACGTTATTTCGGATTTAAATCGTGTTTAGGGTCACGTCGGCTTCGTAAGCAGGGTGAAGATGGCGATAACTGGGGTTCTAAGTTCTAAGCTACTTTCTAAGCCCCCCTGGCCGTCCGAGTACACCGCAATCCTGATCATAAACCCGAAAACCTATTTTCACAATCGTTAACGGATCTCGAAAGCTGGAAGTCCCCCAATTTGGACCTCGCGGTGCAGCAGGTCAAGCCAAAGAGCCATAGGCAATCGGATTCCTACCCCGAAGTCAACTACTAGGGCTCACATGAGCCATCGTCCAAACTCCTAGTAATCCCTTTAATCCCTTTAGTAACACCCATAATCCTCCCCGTATACACATAGGGTTTGGAGTTTCACTATCCAAACAAATGTAGCGTTTTGGTGTGAGGCCCGGGGTTTCGGTGCCTTTACCTTTGAGATCGCTACTTCTCACTACGCTCCCCAACAGTAACTCGGTGCCCCAAATAGGGCCGCAAAGGAGTCTTCTTCATGTTGGATTTGTTGGCTTTGGACTGCGTACGTCGCGGCCTATCCTATGCAACAACCTACTGGGCCTTAGTAGGGAATAAACGAATACATTATATAGGGAAGATGTAAGGATTATTTAGGGATAGCCGGGATAACAGGGACTATTTTCCCATATTCCCTCCCGACAAAGCCCCAGTAAGGCAAGTTCATCGGGTGCCTTCAAGGTTTTGCCGACCAGTAGTGGCCCCGAGGTCTCAACCTGCTGGGCTCAGCGTTGATGGCCCCATATGTGAGCTTCTCAAAAGCATGCTGATGCAAAGGATAATAAGGATTCTACAAGCCATATATCCGGAGGGTCGCTTAGGGCCCCCCTGTTTGAAAAACACCCATTTTAGAGAACCTGCTCACTCGACGCCAAATGAATCCCCTGTTTTTGGGAGATGCCCCCAAGCTGTTTTTAATCCTAATCCCCAAAAAGTTCTCAACCAGAACTCCTCGGCAAAACATGTAAAGCAACTAGTTCAGATCACAAAATTGGGGGTTTGGGTCAGACTGCAACTCGTCAAAGTTCAGCTACCTTCAAAACTCAGGACCCTAAGCACAAGGACCGGAAAAGATGCAAATCCCAAACTAGGGTGAGGTCCTCATTGTGAGACTGTGAATTCATGTGCCCACTCTGGGTTCTGCAATGTCTCAACAAGCTATGAATGCATTCGAAAAGGAGCCGTGCTTCGCACTCATGCTCTTGCACATGCTCCTTGAATTTGCTGGTTTTAGTGGGGAAAAGGATGGAAAGCGAACAAAATGGAAACTTGTGCAATTCTTTGCCGCTACAGGCCTAAAGGAATCCATCTTCCATTTCCTGCCCCGAACCTTATGCGCCAAAACCCTAAACCTTGATAAGCCATACCCGAAACCCTAAACCTGAAACTGAAGCGAACCGCGGGCGCTGCGCTAAGCAGCGGCGAGTGCTACCGCGTGGCGACAGGCCCATGAACGAGCCCAATCCGGCAAGCTGGCGAGAGCTCGGGGCCGGTTCGCGCGTTCGGCGCAGCCCACGTAAGAAGGGGGACCCGGTGCCAGTGACAGTCTGGCCTACAAAAGAATTATCCTAAACCTTTAGGTTTAAAGTCACACGTCTTCGTCCGAAGATTTAGGGGCTTTGCCCGTTAAGGGCCCCCATAAAGGGCCGCACGCTACCACGCTACCGTTAGCCTTTACTTTGTTATGAAGGACCATCCGAAACCAAAAAAGACCATTTCCATAGGCTTGGGCAGTGTTTGGGCCAAGCGCCCTTGGGGTGGTGGGGGGGCTGACCTCGTGGTGGAGGGTGCCGTGGTGGGGGCCGCGCCGTAGTCGGAGGCCCTTTGGCGCTCGGACGGGACACTCTGGTGCGGAGCACTCTGGCCGGAGCCGAAAACAGTTGAATGGCAGAATTTTCTTTTGCGTGCCGTCAATCATCAGGATTGGGGCCAAGCGCCCTTTGGGTGCGTTGTGGGGGTTGCAAAAAGCGCCCAACACACGTCCTGCGTAATGGTGTGCGCGGAAGAGTGGCAAACCCGAAACCCTGAACCTTAAACCCTAAATCGTAAACCTTAAACCCTGGATCCTATACTTTTAATCTTAAAGCCTAAACCTTAAACCCTAAACTTTAAACCCTAAACTTTACAACCTAAACTTGTAAGCGAGATGACCCTTTGTGCAGACCAAAGGCATCCAGTCGGTGCACCAGGCCGCGATCAAGGGACCTGCGACCATGGCTTAGGGTTGAGGGTTTAGAGGTTAAGGTTTAAAGTAAAGGGTTTAGGGTCTAGAGTAAAGGGTTTTGAGTTAAGGGTCAAGGGTTTAGGGTTAAGGGTCAAGGGCTTTGGTGTTTTGGGTTGGGGGTTGTTTCTTAAAATAGAGGGTTGCCTATGAATACGTGGGGATTCTAAAAGGATTCTGGGTTCATGGTGGGCAGAACCCGATTATCCTAACTCGGTACCCCAAAACCCTTTGAAGGCTTGAACTGCAGGCAAGTCCATCATGAATCAAGAAATACCAGGACTGCGACTACCCTTCCGTTCGGCAATATTTATCTTGCTGGGAATTGTGGATGCAAATCAGCTGCCGCTAAATTCCATGGGCTCAGAAACCCTGCCCTCAATTGGACCCTGGATTGTGTGTTTTGGGTTGGCCTTAACAACAAAGGACATCGAAAACGGTCCAGCGTACGATTTTCGAAGGCAAGATCAGAATCTATCAAACCTCTGCTAACTCCTCCCAGGCTTCCGCCAAACTTCAAGGTCCAAGGGCATCCCAAAAACCTTAAACCCTAAACCATATGAATGCTAATGATACCACTGGGGCTGCCGGCTGGTCCCTACATGCATCGCAGGCAGGATCGTGGCCAAACCTTGGCAAGTGGCGAAACGGCGAAACAAGTGGTCCACACACCCAATTGAACCATGACCTTTGAATCTTGCCTGTTTTCAGAGCTCTCAAAATACGTCTCCAACCAAGGGTCGTTTTTGTTTTAGGGCAGGTAAATGTGGGCAAGAGACCCACGATAAGCCCACTACACTTACGCACCTAAACTCTCGCCCCTAGAACCTAAACTAAGCCACTGCTTCTCAAGCCGAAATCCTGGCATCTAGGCCCAGACCCTCTATCCAAAACCCCAAGCTCTAAATCCTAAACTCCTAAACACCCAGCTCCAAATCCCAAACACCATCCCGAAATCCCAAATCTCAGGGCCAGGGGTGCAAATCCCAAGCCCTAAATCCTGAATCCTAAGCCCCAAGCCCTATAGCATACCCTAAATTACAAATCCCAATCCTTAAAATCCTTCACCCAATAATCCTTAAACCCTAAACTAAACCTGAAATCCTGGGCCCTCTAGGGCGCTTGCTGCAACAGAAGCCATCCCTGCAGAGGTGCTGGAGACTCCTGCGGAAAAGATGGCGGTTAAGGTTTAGGGTTTAAGGTGTAGGGTTTAGGGTTTTTTGGGGTTTGGGGGTTCAAAAGCCAACGAATCCTATGCCCTTACTAAGTTGCTCCCCTCGAAAGGGCTCATATGAGGGCATATGTAGCAAACTGGAAAAGCAGATGGAAACTAGTCATTTGGGCTATTTCTACACTCCTGGCATCCCCCTTGGTAACCCCTATAATACTCCCCTATATAATTCCTTGTGTAACCCCTTGAAGGAATTTAGACTATAGCTCCTTTACGGCGCGGTTTAAGACCGAGCATCAACCTCCCAAACCCCCTACTCATGAATTCTAAACCCTAAACCCTAAACCCTACCAGGTAGTCATACCATGTTGGGGGATTGTTTATTGGGGAGCAAGCGGGCTTGTTGCTTGTAGTCTTAGCGGGATGGAGCTTACAAGAGAGTTCGACAAGAAGGTTGTGGTTTGGGGTTTCCAGAAGGTGTATTGGGTGTCTAAAGGGGAAGCCGGATTTTTTGAACACTCACCACCTTGGGCAATTTCCGGCTTCGGAGGTTTAGGCAGTTGGGGGTTTCCGAAAATGGCCCTGTGGAGTATTGGTTGGGGTCTATATTGGCTACTGACCTTTGGGATGTGCAGAATCAGCCCATGTTGCTACTCCCCCGACTGAACTAATTTAGAGCCCGCAGAAGCCAGGTAGACATCTGTGCATATGGTGAGTGGCGTAATCACTTTGTTGAGTGTATTTTTCTCGGCAACAAAAACGGACCTCCCGGTGAGAACCGTTTTGGCAAGCCCCGAAATCACCGTTGAGGCGTCCCAAATTCCAGGGTCCAGGCTCAGCCCTCAACCCTACCCCTGGAGGGAGTACATCATAGTAGACCTAAACCATGCGAGGCTAATACCGGTCGTTATTAAAGCTTCTACCTTCAATACTCTGTACACTATGCGTATATACCCCGGTAGCCTCTAAACCCTAAGCCCTTAACCCAAGACCCTAAACCTCGCAACCCTTCCGGCCTGCGCCAGCAGCTTTGCAGCACGCGCACGGCGTGCCGCAGGCGCCAGCCAAACCCATGAAGGGTCCACACCCTGGCAACCAGCAGAATATACTGATAATCCTCCTTAAGTTGATAGAAATTTCAGTAGATGGGGATCTTGTGATGGTCTTGGATAATTCCATATTCTATCTTAAGTGGGACTATACTTGTTGGTTGTAGGGACTTACTTGTTTGTTGTAGTTGAATAGAGGGAGGATCCCTGTAGCAGCCCCATAGAGCCCCCAATGATGTAGTAGCTTCCATGCCTGCATTCCTTACTAATTAGCACCCGGCAAGTATAGGGGGTTCTCAAGAAAACGAGGTACCCTGCAACCCCGAGGGATATACGAGGATTATATGGAGGTTATGGTGGTTTCCCTTGGGATAGAAGTAGCCCACGAATCCCTGGGTAAGCCATATCCCTATCTCCACCTACAATCTGAAAGACTGCATCCATAAGAAATCAACCCCCTGAACCGTAAGCCTTGAACCCCAAACAGCTAACCCACCGACAAAATAAAAAGAAATGAGCCTTGAAACCCCCACACCCTAAAATCCCGTGCAGATGCCTGCCTCCGGTTGGGGTGCACAGGACCAGCCGAAAGGCTTCAGCACCACGGCAAGGTCTTCATCCTGATCAGTCGATTGTAGGATCTTGGGGCGCTAGGCATTGTGAGATGACTAGGGTTATTTTTTGTTATAATACGGTCTTAGGTCTAGCAGCGGCAGTGGTGGTAATAGAGGTCTTGGGTGTCAAGGGATCAGTACAGAGCGCCAATTAGGCCCGTGTGCATTCGCCTCAACACAACGCTAGGTACTCCCTAAACCTTCAACCCTGAACCTTCGCTACTACCTATGCCGTAGGGAATAGCAATTATGCAAGGAATCTAGGACCATAATAGCAATTCCTGTGAGCCTCTACAGAAAGCCAGCACACTGTTCATGTCATTGTCCACTTTCTTTTCCATTTGATTCTGCATTAGCAGTATACTATTGGCTATTATTCAGGCCCCTAGGCCCTAAACCCTAAACCCCAAGCCCTGAGCCCTAAACCCTAAACCCTAAACCCCAAATCCCAAACCCTTAAACCCTAACCTTACTCCCTTCTCAGGCTCCGCACCCCTCCCCCCCTTCGCCTGGTAAAGCAGCTTTGGCTCTTCGCGCCTGCCTGAACCACCTGCAGCGGAGGCCTGTGCTACGAAGACGAGGTTTAGGGTTTGGGGGTTTAGGGGTTTAGGCGTTTAGGGGTCTAGGGCCTAGGGTTGAGGAGTTTGAGGTTTTAGGGCTTAGAGGTTAGCGTTTACGGTTTCACGGTTTCAGGGTTCCAGGGGTTTAGGGGTTTAGGGTTTGAGGGCTTTTTTGGGGTCTCCTTCCTAGGAAGGTATATGAGGCTTTCCGAAAATCAGTGGCTTTTTGGGGATACTTATAATGCGTAGTCTGGTATTTTGGAGCCTACACTGGGGTCCTCTCATTGACTTTTTGGGGTCTCCTATGCTAGGCTAGGTACAAACCACTAGTGACTCATCAGTGTTCTGAATCATAGTAACTATAGTGGCAAAACTCTATAACCTCTTATAAGTTGGGTGCTTGCCTACGTAGATTCTAGGAAGGTATTTTCCGAAACGCTACCGCTAAGGTCCCTGTCATTAGTGCCGCTCTTACGGAGGACAGAATTTGGGCTCAGTGTGCAGTGTAAGGGCCTGGGGTCATGACACAAGGTGTAGGAGTGTGGCTTTCGCAGGGGTAAGGCCTGGAGAAAGAACCCAGACCTGACATAGCCCAGATGATGTCAAGAGTATTTCCGCATGTTGTTGGGCTTTTGCGGTGTGAGTTCGAGGGTTCATGGTTCCTGTGCTTGGGCTTTGGAGTTCCGAGCTTTCACGACTGAGAGTCAAGGATCAGCACTAGATGTCATAAGGAAGCAAACTCTCAGCGCGAGTGTCAGCGGGCATGCATGACAGAAGCAAGATTCACTGGGCCTTGCAGGATTTGGAGTCACATTGTCAACAAATGGGGAAGTGGCCTTTGTTATGCAGATTGAAGGCGGGAAGCAGATTTCAAAGCCAACCGCAGCCGCCCAAAACGAGCATATAACGTTGTGTCATATGGGAAGTCTTCCTGATGTGGATTGAAGTAATACCATGCTGCCTTTGAACAGGGATACATCCCTTTACATTTTCTGAGACCTGCAGATGCCATCTGGACTGCTGCATAGTCTGAAGAGTCACAAAGAATTTCTGATTTTGGTCATGTTATGTACAGCTTATGTGCGATGACCTTTCGCACACGCTACAAAGGTCTAATCCCTACCTTCAGGGAAGCCTGTGCAACCCAATCTGCTCCCCGGAAGTTCTACTCTATAGACTCCATAGAGAACATCTTACAGAATCCCTCGCAAGGCCATACTACTGCCCATTGGGGTAACATTAGGGTTATATTGGGATATAGGGTTCAGGGTTGCGGGTTTAGGGTTTAGCGTTTAGCCCCCAAATCCTCAACCACCCCAAACCCCAGACTTTGAAGCCTAGCCCCATTCCGCATGCGTCGTTGTCCATGCAAAGTATGCTCCCTTTCTGGATACTGCACACCATAATGGAAACCCAAGAAATGCGGCACAAGTTTTGAATTCTGACGTTTCCGTAAAGAGCCCCCTCCCAAAAAATAACGTGGTCCTTGTGGTGGGAATAGGGACTCCCAAGAACCCCAATTTGGGGGAACCCTACGTCCTACACATGCCTGCAAAGGTTTGGAATGTCGGATTAGGGGAATATCCCTATCTGCAAGCCTTTGTCTCCTGTGGCAGGGCAGCGAAGAACGATCGCGCATGGACGGCCTCAGCGTGCCCCAGCTGATTGAGGTTTTCGGTGCCAGGGTTTAAAAGGATTTGGGGTTCTAGGATTTGAGGATGTTAGACATAGATCTCGCCTTTTTTGAGTTTAGGGGAGTCGTCCTCCTGAGTAACAGCTTAGAAGTAGAGGTATGGACCACAGACACAGGATTCTGGTTGCGGCTCAGTTTATTCTGAACGGCAACGGCTGCGCAGCTCCTTTCATGCAGCCAGTTGATGACAGCTTGGACTTTTGCGGGTCACACGCGGTTTAGGGTTTAGGACGAAACCAACATCAATTACGAACAACTAGTGTGATCTGCAACAATATTCAGAATCACTCCCTTCGCGCTGCCTCCAGCGTCTGCTTGACATACTGATGCTCAAGGGAGAGAGGTACCACTGCGGGGCCGTATTCTTAAGGACCCAAAAAGAGGGCATAGTTTTGACAACCGATCATATGGTTTGTCAAGGTTTCAGGAGGATCAGTACAGGGGTCCAATCCCTCCGCTTCCCACTCAGACCAGTAAGTTAGTAATGGGATGGCTACTTCTGAGCGTCCACATCCCTCCCAGGCCAGCTTCTATTGTGAGTTTTCTAAGATTGGGGATGAGGATTCAATTTTTCGGGATGCGAAGGAGGGACCCCGTGTGTCAGAAATGCTCAATCGATGAAGGAATGGTGGCCCCTGAAATGCGCTTGGGTTCGCCCAGCAATTTCGCTGAACCGCGCAGGACGCGACAGGGCGCATGGTATGCATGCGTACATCTGCATATCTCAGGTATATCTGAGTAAACCAGGGTTTTCAGAATGAGGGGTCTACACAAGGGTCCCATACTCGAAGCCTGGGATCAGCGCTTCTGGGATGGGGAGGGTACTGTAGTCATCCTAAACTAAGCATGATGCATCTAGCACCTCCTGGAGGATGATCATTCTCCATAGGCGACATGAAAGCGGTTTGGGTCTAGAGTTTAAGTATCGAACCAGATCCCCCTTTGGTTGCAAAATTTGCTGGTTTAAGTATTCAGGCTTTGAACCCCGCGCTTCGTTCCCCGGATTTGGGGGCTCACCTCAGGGCAATGCCCGTTTTGCTAGAGGGAGTGCTCTCCAAAATCACAGAGGCTGATACCCCTCGCACTCAGCAACAGCCAGAATCCCGCAAACAACCATCAAACGGATGCCCAACTAACCCCCCAAAATGGCTACCACCATGACCATTATCAAAAAAATCAAGCTATTATCTCTATTGCAGTATTTGCTCTTACTACTACTGATATTCCTGCTGCGTCTACTACGACTTGCAAAACTGCTGTTCACTACTTAAACTTATGACACCCTAAACTCCCCAACCCTAAACCCCGATTCTGCAGAGAGGCACAACTTAGAATCGAAAGGGTGCTGAGCTTCCCGCGGGCGCTGGAAGCGCAGTGTGTCCCTGTCCCCGGATCACAAGAAAAGGAGTTCACGGTTCAAGGGGTAGGGAGTTCGGTCTCTTACTCCAACCCTAAACCCTCAACCCTAAGCCCTAAACCGCATTTATGGTCCGGGGGTTTAGATCAAAATTGGGGTGCCCTCAGGAGCCCCGAGGAGACAGAGAAAGAATTTGTGGGAGGACAGGGCCTCAAGGGGCACCCAGGGTATTTAGGGTTTAGGGTATGGGGACTGGGGCTTCCAGATTCCAAGGGTTTCTCTTCAGAGTTGAGCAGGAATTGTTTTACAAACCTTTCAGATTTAGTTTGCCTTGTACGTCGTAGAAGTTCTCCGCGCAGGATCCACTTCTTCCCTGACACCCTGACCGTAAGCTTGCATGCAAAGTACAAAAAAATGTGTGGAGGCATTCCGCCATGGGTGTTTGCCTACATCACCCCCCTCCTAAAATGCATGGGCACCGGGAAGCCACTATACAGACGTCTCAACCCTTAACCCCAAAGCCATAAACCCCCAGCACCGATCACATCCCCTAACAATAACGCTCCCCCCCCAGTTACGAAACTCCCTCAGAGTAGTATGTCATGGTACTATATTTGGGAGGGGGGGCCATTGTTACTGAAAGGTCAGGGGGTTTAGTATTAAGGGAGGGGACTACGCGTAGTGCAATTTACCCTAATCCCGGCCCTACACCCCGAAGCCCTAAACCCTAAACCCTAAAACTTAAACCCTAAACCCTAAACCTTCAGACCTCCGGCGGCCTTCCAGGCACTACCAGAGAGGTGTGCCACGCAGTTGTGCTTCAGCTGGTCCGAACAGGAGACCTGGGCAACGGGGCAAAAAAAAAAGGCCCTAAGTCGGGTTATATAGGGACAAGGTTTAGGGTTTAGGGTTTAGGGTTTAGGGTTAGAGGGGTTTAGAGATGTGACCCTAATGATGGAGACTAAAATGAAAAGAACATGGAAAATGGAATGGAAACTGGGTTTACAGGGGTCATGTAGTGTAGGGAGCCTGTAAGTGGCAATAGCACGTTGAGGTCTATTCGAGGCACCTATACAACAATCATACAAGAAATATGGGGCCATCATGTTCGTAATGAGGTTTGGAGTTTCGGGTCCTAAGCCCTAAAACCTACACCGCTGGGGGGGTCGGGAATTTACTATACAGCCTTGCAGTGCAAGCCTTGGTGAAGTCACTGAACCCTGGCATCCCAGTTGAACCGGTTTAGGGCTGAGGGTTTCCCCAACTCTGGATTCGTCCCCCCCCCTACCATGAACTCTTCACCCCGTCACTCCTCCGGAAGCCATGACTGCCTGCAATCCTTGCCCCGTGAATCCCTATGAAATTTCATGCGGATATCCTTCAAGGCCCAAAACATGTTACAACACATCTCAACGCCTCTGTGCACGGCACACCCTCACCCCTAAAACCCAGACCCTGAAATCATAGCCCTAATCCTTAAACCTGAACTCCGCAGCCTTCTTCCTGACCCCTACACCCTGTCTCCCAACCCTGATCTCTAAATTCTAGACTCTAGACCCTAATTCGCATGCCTTGACCCCTAACCCTAAACCCGAACCCCCACCCCACGCCCAATACCTGGGTAGGCATGTTACGAAAAACTGGCGCTATCCATAATCATAGCTTTAATACCCGGTTATGAGTCGGACTGGCTCTTCACTACCTAGCCCTCACTGCCACTATAAATCTGTAGAAGATCGCATGTATACAAACCCGTCTATGTATGAACATGAATGCATGAAAAGGTGTGGTTTTCTGGCGGGGGTTGCAGAAACATCTCTGCCTATCCGTTAAGCCCCAAGCGCTTATACATCCCTATACTTCTGGCTATATACCTATTCATGCACACGCATCTGCAATTAATACACCCCAAACCCTAAACCTTCTATGTGTACATACATATACATATATACATATATACATCTTATACACATATACATATATGTGTATATACCCCTTTGCCTTAAACCCAACTCCTACATCACCAATCGAAGCAAGCCGAGGCTGACGACGTTGACGCATCGCCTAGGGCCGCAACTTTCGTCCTCGGTCCTGGAGGAAAGGCGTTTAAAGCTTCGTTGAAGGGGGTTGGCTATTAATAATCATGGAGTGAGGTTTAGGGACTTTATAAGGGTAAGGGAAAATATGGGTTTTTTTGAGGTAAGGATGAGGTTGTACAGTCAAGGGATATGAATAGACTTTAGGGATACTGTGTATATCCGTCAAATTAAGGCTTTACCTATCTGAGAGATAAGACCCCGGAACCACGAACTTTGGTACATGCTCAGAATATTCTACCTTTACTGATGCTGCTGCTGCTGCTGCTACCACTACAATTACAATGTCATGCAATCACTCTTACTGGTTGTACAAATTGCTGTGACAAGTTGGCTGTGCGAATGAAGGTTCAGAGTGAGAGCTATGGGCTGCCGCACAACGGTGGGTCCATGTCTGCGGGCTTCATAATGAGACTCGACGCGCAATCCCCTTCTCCCGGTAATAGCCATATCGTAAGGTTGTTTATGGTCATGACTATAACTAAAGGGGCGAGGTCTATCAGGGGCAAAATGATTACATGAGGTAGCCAAAGGTAAACCTTACACCCTAAAACCTAAAAGTGCCCCAAGCTTGGGAGTCAAGGAGGATGGAAAATTCTTGTCTGGTTGTACTTGGAACCCCGAAGAGATGCATGAATCTGAAAGGTTTTTTACATTCTCCACAAATTTGGAATACATCGTATCGATGGGGTCCCCATACTGAGGATTGTAATATATTGGGGCCCTAAACCCTAAACCCTAAACCGCGTGGATCATAGGTATGTAGCAAAAATCATGCTGTCCTCGATTCGACTCAGAGGCCCTCCACGTCTTAGCTTGTAGGAAGCAGATTGTGCCAGTCTTAAACCCTACACCCTAAATAGTAGCTTCCATCTTCTGCTCCATTATTACTATATAATCCTATATAACCCCAATATGACCCCTATATAAACCCTATATAACTCCTATATAACCCAATGTAACCCCAATATAACCCCTATGTGATGCTTCCAGCATCGCAGAGGCTCCGAGCCTGTGGGTTTCCGTTTGCGGCTCAAGTTAAACCTCAAACACCAGACCCTCCCAACACTCAGCACACGTTACCCTAGGAAGAAAAAAACTCCTTTTCTAACATAAAAATTAGGAATCCAATCCCCCAAAAAGCATAGAGGACGTCTAACATTGATCCAGAACAGACTTAACCTTGAAACCCAAAGGCTTGATGTTGCCATGTGCAAGCTCCTAGCTTCTTTCGTCCATGTAGCCGTGAAAAAATGAACTGTTTTACCCAGGGCTCTCCAGAACCTAAACCCTAAACCGCCAAGGTATTACTTTGGATGTTAATCCCTGGAACCCCTCCAAAATCCCCTAACGTAACCTAAGCCGGAAACCTTACATGTCCCATGGAACCACATTCATGCAGTTGATCAACAAAATCCTGCATGAACCGATGCACATGAACCCTAGGACTTGTGGCAAGATACTTTCATGGAGGAATGTGCGGCCCAACACAGCCACAACAAAATGATCGAGACACCAGGGCTCTCCCACAAGTTCGGTTAGGTCGGGTCCTGAACGGAATAGGGTGTGGGGGCGATCATTAAAAACAGTATTCATAAACATTTGGGCTTCTGCATTAGGGCCGGTCCTTTCACCAAGACACACGGAAAAGCAAAGACCTCAACAGACATTGAGGGATTGCTGCTCGTGCTTCGGGGGAGTGGGCGAGTGGAACAGAAAAATGGAAGCTGTAGCCAAATAACCCTACACCCTAATCCCTAAACCCTAAACCCTAACCGGTTGAGGGCTTGGGCTTACGCGGCTGAGGTTACGATTCGAGGTTCCGGGCTTCGGGCTCGGAGTTGTATAAGCCTGAAATCAAATTGGAGGGTTCCGGCTAGACTGAACAAGTGAAAAAAGTCTTGATGGATCCGACGATGGATTTCGGACACAATTTCAGATCCGATCCCAAGAATACTATAAAATTCCAGGTCCGCAGCTTTGGAGTTTAGACAATCCCTTCTCCAGCTTGCTTTCAGAAGCTGACCTAACGAAGACCCCTGAAAAAATCTTGATCTCTCCTTCAATATAACCCCCAATATACCATAGTAGTTTCCATGTTCTTTTCCATGTTCCCTATACAACCCTAATATATTCCTTACAAATATGAAGTCAACCCTAAACCCTTAACCCATGCGTTCGCCAGGCATAGCCTCTCTCCAACTAACAAAGGCTTCGGGTTTAGGTTGGAAGCTTATTTACAAGGTTCAGCCCTCCGACCCCACGTCTGGCCGAGTATAGAGATGCCCAAACCATAATTCCGTCCGTGTTCCAAGAGCATTCGATCACCAGAGCATCCATGCCCAAGCCATAATTCCGTTCGTGTTCCAAGAGCATACGGGGCCCTGCAGCATCCATGCACAAACCATAATTCCGTTCGTGTTCCAAGAGCATCCATGCCCAAACCATAATTCCGTTCGTGTTCCAAGAGCATGCGATCACCAGAGCATCAATGCCCAAACCATAATTCGTGTTCCAAAAGCATACGGTCACCAGAGCATCCG